>PVHY01017173.1:0-32051 GCA_004024945.1 Uropsilus gracilis
TTTTTTTTTTTTCTTTTTGAGACTAGGTCTCGCTGTTTTTGCCCGTGGAACCGCAGGCTCTTGTTGCCTGGAGTACCACAGACTCAAGCCATCCCCAGCCTCAGCTTCCCAGGTAGCTGGGATTATAGACGCGCGCCACCACACCCAGCTATTTTTTTGAACTAGGTCTCGCTACGGGCCCCAGGCAGGACTCGAACCGCGATCCCTAGCCCCGGCTGCTTCATAGGCTGAAGCTTACAAGCACAAGCCACCGCCACCGTGCCCAGCCCTTGAAGTCAAATTCTTTACATTGTTTCTCCTACTTATATCCTGGGACTGTGGTATTTTTAAGCTTCCCAGTTTCCACCAAAATTTTAAGGGTCTCTGTTTTGCTGATGTTTCTCACTCTGAAAAACAGATTTCTGTATAAACCATCAAATAGGCCACCCCTCTGTTTCTCCAGTACTGTTAGATAAAGATGACCGTGACCACAAGGATTTATTTTGACCACAAAGTCTGAGGAAAAGATAACATAAAAGAGCAAACACATAAATCAACCCATTTCGTATTAGTCATTTTGAATGTGAGACCCAGATAATTGGGGAGAGCCTGACCTGAGCTGTTGTGTTGCATTTTGAGGCAGCTAACAACAGGTGAGGTGAAGTGGTTTATTATCCCGTGCTTCCTAAATTTCGCAGTTCCCACCGTGTGATGGCTGTTCCTGAGAGAGCCTTGCTTTCTGCACTCTGCCTGCCTTTCTTTTCTTTTTTTTTTGGTTAAAATGAGCATGTGCAGCAAAATACGAAGCACTTAGACATTTCATTAGTTTTATCATTCAGTGGGTTTTAACAAAGATGTACTCCATATAACCCACACCTCTGTCAAGAATAGAATGTTCCCACATTCCAGGAAGTCATCATCCCACCCAGGGATCATAAACCTGTTCTGATTTCTTATACCAATTATTAGGGTTGTCTGAAGCCAGGGAATTTTGATTTTGTCATTTGAAAGACAGACTTGTTCATTTTGGTCACCCTACTAAGCTGAGAGTTGACATATGATTCTGAATTCCTCGGTGTTGCAGAATGATGCCAGATAAGGGTGCGAAGGGTTTTCAGATGCCAGATAAGGGTGTGAAGATTAATTAGTTTGCACCTAGACGACACAAGGATGCATTGCAGGCTGTATATGAACGCCACACATGTGCCCATTCCAATGACCTGCACTTTTCCAGTCACCGTTGCTTCTTCCACCAGGATAGCTATGACAAAAACAATCACGTAGATACTTCTCCTGAATATCATGTCATTTCCTCTTGACTGGTTGGTCCTTGACCTGTGAAACTTAACTTGAATTACCCCTGAAGAATAGCATACACTCTACAAATGAGGTGTAAGGTGTGTCTTGTCATGGACACATGGAGTCTTCTACTCCAAAAGTAGATGCAGACATGTAAATGACATGCAAACCAATTTCTCTGTAGTTCAGTTCAGTTGCAACGATACAAAGACCTGGCAATTTTAAGAGAGAGGCTCAGAACAGAGAAACACTGCTAAAGAGAAGCAGGATTGAGGCACTGGAGGACTCTTAACGCTTGACACCACCAGTTCATTTTAGTAGAACTTCTAGTTCCATAATGTGTGGCATACCGCAGGCCCCTTATTGACTGCTTATATTACACCTAGAACCTGTCAGATACTGCGCTGTGTGCTTTATATTCATTCTCATTGAATCTCATTCTCATTGAGTCCCATGAAGTCAATGGTATAATCCGCATTTTCTCAGTTGAAGAAACAAATCTGAGACTTGAGTGTACATCAGCTTAAAAACCCATTCTTCCTGTTATGTTAGTCCCAGCTTCCGAGATGCTAAAGACTTGTTTCTTCACGTGAAAACTGCATGACACTGTTCCCATGAAAAGGTGGCTGCATCACTCTTTTCCAGGGAAAAAGCCCCAGAATGTCCGTGCTGCATGGCAGTAGTGACAGCACAGCTCAGGAATGCGGAGTGCAGCCTTAAACTCCAGATTGTGGCATCTTCATAGATTGATTTAACCTGGATTTGATACTAGCAAAGTTTGAGACTCCCATTTTCCCTTTACTGCTTTTCCTTTTCCATGGGCTGAAACTCCCTCTGGTGGCATAAACTTATCTCCTTTGAGCACAAGACTGCAAAGGCTTTTGTCAAGAGGGAAAAGTTATCTTTTTTAGTGAGATGAGATGTGATCTAATGGTTAACCCCTGAGTGAATTGTTTTGAAGGTTTTATATCATGGATATGGATAGGTTTGGAACAAAGATTCAGTCATAGAAAACAAAACTAATCCATTTGCCATGTGAAACCTACAGCAAGTGAAAGGGTTGTGTATTCTGGCTTCTAGTCATTTGAAAATCACAGACTCACTCAGGCTTTGTGATTCTGCTTTTATCCTCAATATAATGTGTTATTTTATACTTCCTTTCAATGTGGAATAAGCAGTACATTTCAAAGTACTTCCTATTGCTGTGGTATATCAGGAGAACAGTTTAATAGAGATGATTTTGTCTTCTTTGCCAGCTGCACAGTGCTTTAGAGACAGAGTCTTCATGTCTCTGTGTGGCTCTCCTCAGCTGACAGAAGGTGGATGTAGCAGACTGAACAAGCCCATCCCCAGAGCTGCCCATGTCTTGGTCCCTAGGACCTGTGAATTCGTTATCTTACTTGGCAATGGGACTTTGCATATTAGAGATCTACAGGTGGTATACTTTTCCAGGACACTCCAGGTGGACCCTGTGTCATAAGGAACCCATCAGAGGAAGGGAGGGAGGAACAGAAGGGCGGGTGAGAAGGAGAGAGCATGAATGGTGAAAGACATGGACAGATGTCATGCTATTGACTTGGAAGATGGGACCAAGAGCCAAGGAATGTGTAGGCTGTCTCTAAGAATTAGAAAAGGCAAAGAAAGGCCGGGCACGGTGGTTCGTGCCTGTAAGCTTCAGCCTATGAAGCGGCTGGGGCCAGGGATTGCAGTTGGAGTCCCGCCGGGGCCAGTAGTGAGACCTAATCCCAAAAAAAATAGCTGGGCGTGGTGGTGCGCGCCTGTAATCCCAGCTACCTGGGAAGCTGAGGTTGGGGATTGCTTGAGTCTGTGGTACCCCGGGCAACACAAACCTGCAGTTCCACGGGCAAAAATAGCGAGACCTAATCTCAAAAAAAAAAAAAGAAATAGATTCTCTTCCCTAGACTATCCAGAAGGAATGCAGTGCTGCCAACCAATTTTAGACTTCTGACCTCCAGAACTGTTAAAAAAAAAAAAAGTTATTTTAAGCCACTAAATTTATTTATTCATTGCAATAATAGTAGGAAAATGTACACAAAACATTGCAACAAAGCCAGAACTAAAAGTTTGGAATTGCTTGTGGAATGAGGACTTCCTAGAATGAGGGAATACTCTAGATAGTGAGTTAAATGGAGTATATCCTAGGACTATGGTAGCTTAAGGCTTTTCAGTGGTGTCTAGATCACTCTTTAAATCAGTAAAATGAGGCCGCATTATACTACACACACACACCCCACCACCACCACCACCACCACGACCCCGAGCAATCTTAAACAATGAACTTTTATTTCTTGTTCTTGCTCCATGTCCAGCTTCTGTTGGACAGAGTCTGTGCCATGTCCTCCTCCCCAGAGGTCTGCGTTGACAGCCTCCACCACGTGTAGCACAGCTGTTCAAGGAAACATGACAGGTAGCATCTTGGTCTTCAAAACGTTCTTCCAAAAGTGACGTGTGTGACTTAGGCTCGCAGCTACTGATTCAGACGAGTTACATGGCTATGCCTCACTTAAGAGGACAGGGAAGACCTGTACTATCATTTTTCTGGAAGGAGAAAGCATATTCATGAAGAATGCTAATTACCAAACTCTTCTTCCTTAGTAATTGTTTTCTTGAACACCATTGAAGCAGTTCATTCTTGGCTAAAGATTTGGGATTATACAGCCAGATCTGACTCAGGGACTCATCACTATATGCAGGTCACATGTAATGTAACTTTTTTTTTCATCTTTACTAGCTATGTGAAATACTTGCCAATTAAAGTAGATGTGTTCAACTTAAGGTGGCCTGCAGAGGGCATGCCTTCTCATAGAAATACAGTTGTTGATTGGTGTTACACTGTTACAGTGTATTGCACTAATCCAGCTAAGTGTAGCTATGTATTTATAAAGGTCAGTTTTTAATCATTTGAAGAATTTGACCACAGGATAATTTATACAAAACCTTATGACTTTCACTGGAGATTACAATATAACATTTTCTTTTGCTTCCCTCATACCTTTAGTAAACAGGTATTGAAGGGCTTTTATTAATTTGACTTATTTCAAGATTCTGAATTTTTGCCAATTCTAGCTGTTTCTCAAATAGTCCGTGCTCATTTTCTTGGTAAATAGCTATAATGCAGGTTATGAATGTGCTACTATGATTTTACCATCTTCAAAAGCTTGTTAGAGTTTGTCAGAGTGAATTACTGTGATAAATCATTTAGAGTATTTTATCCTTTCCAGAGCTTCCCATACTAGGAAAAGCAAGTGAAACTGTGACCATTTTACAGATGATGAATTTGACAGCAAACAAGTTGACAGTACCACTTGTTTCTAGGTTTAACTGAAATGGCCATGACTTGTACGCAAAAAGAAAATAAAAATCATCCTCTTGACTTGGCTAAGATTTAATTCATGCATGTGGTGGAAATGTTCACCTCCCCTTTTCTTCTTTGAAATCTATCTTGTCTTCCCTAGGTACTCTGTGAATGGATTCAGTTCAGTCTAGTTTAAGAAAGGTTGTGAAGCTAGTACATGGTCTATTTCAGACTAGAAAGGAACAAGGAAACATCATGTGTAGTCTACACATTTTTCTAGAAGGAAGCTTCTTTCCCTTAGGAAAGAAGAATACACAATGGAGTATTACTCATCAATTAAAAATGACAAATTTGATAAATTTATAGACACCTGGATGTACCTAGAAGAAATCATTCTAGCAGAAACGAGCCAGATAGAAAGGGACAGACACCAAATGGTTTCACTAATATATGGTCAACCAAATGAAACTATACAAGGGGAGGTAGGAAGGGGAGGTGGTGGGTGACCCCCAGAGACTGAAATGATGTGAAATATATATAAATAAAAAATAAATAAATAGAAAAAAAAAGAATACGGTTTTGTGAATACAAAAGCACTGTAGTAACTCCTCAGTGATCCTGCCTAAATTAACTGTAGAAAATGTGCTGATTGCTCTTTGCCTCTAGCGGGCCTGGTGTTGCCACAGGCTGTGACCCCACTCAGTTCTGCTGAGGTGTCCCTGATGCTAAGGTTCACATCTTGGACCTGAGGTGGAAAAAAGACGAAAAGTGAGTGAGTTCCCACCGTCTGGCCACATGGTGTCAGATAAATACGAGCAGCTCTCCACGAAAGCCCTGGGGACTCCCATATTTGTGCTGCAGCAAAGAAGGCTTTCAGACCTGACGATGGCTCCAACCCTAACACGTCATCTGCATAGTAGGATGTTGTCCAGTGCTGGGACTGACAGGGTCCCATCAGGGATGCAAGTGCCTCTGGAAAGCCCCAGGCACAGTGGCCAGGGTCCACATCGGCTGCAGCATCATGTCCATCTGCACCAAGCTGCAGAACAGGGTGCTACAGAGGCCAAGTTCAAGTGCCTTGACAACCAGAAAACCCACATCTTCAAGAAGTGGGGCTTTGTCAGGTTTCATGCAGATGACTTTGAAGACTTGGTAGTTGAAAAGCAGCTCATTCCCAGTGGCTGTGGGGTCAAATACATCCCAAATCACAGCCCCCTGTACATGAGGGCCCTGCCCTCAAGAAAGAGGAGTTGTCCCTTCTCCCTGTTCATCACACAAATAAAATCCCACATTCAAAAAAAGGAGGGGCCAAGGGAAAAGAAAGTGTAGCTAGCTATTATTTTGCCAGAACTTTGCCATAGTCCTAGGTCACCCCAGTTTCCATGAGGCAAGTTAGCCATTGTGCTCCCAGATCTTTGACCTCCTGGATAACTGGACTCCTTCTCAGTTGTGCTTCGCCACTCACTCACATGACTACTCTGGACTATGTCGTCACATCCACCTGCAGGACCTTTGCCATCTTAAATTCAGACTCTTCCAAGCCCAAAACCACAGCCCCCTGACTTTCTCATGTTTCACCTGTGTTGCTCGTATTTCTGATTTCCAAGGTAATTGTTTGCCTTTTCCTGCCTTCCTGTCAACTCCCTTTTTCAGTCCCTTCCACCTGCTTTGGTTTTTGAGGTTGTCTATCACAGACACCAGCTTGCCCAGTTTGCGCAGGTGCAAAGGATTTCCTCGCAAAAACCTTAATAGTCACCCCGCTCCATCCTCTGCACATGTGGAGTGGCGCTGCAGACAACCAAACCTTGCCCACCTCTCCAGTGGCATCACACTCATAGTTGAACCAACCACTGTGGGAACATTTATACCATAGTAATCAGCAATCAGCTCTTGATTTGTTATCAGTTTTCTCAACTTCAGAAGGTAATAGAGAAGATGTTGATACTTAAGATTTACCTTCAAAGTATATTGTGCTGTCGTGGCCATTGTATTGTGAATAAAATGAAATCCAGGAAATCCTCTGCTATCCAAGAATTACTTGATTCAGTAAAGATTTCAGTCACGTATTTGACAGGTGAGTAATGTTCTGATACGTCCTTGCTTCTCACTTGAGTCTTAGTCTGTAATATGACAACTTCAGCCAACATTCAGGTTACACCACACTCCCCTGAAAGCTACCAGGCTGATTCAAGGTCCAAGATTTGGGCAGAAATCAGGACAGTCTCTGAGAATCAAATGACTACAAAGAATTTACAATAAAAATGTTTTTTGTTTTTTTAAAGAGACTAGATCTCGTTATGTTGTCCAGGGTAGTCTCGAACCCACAGACTCAAGTGATCCCTGGCCTCGGCCTCAAAGCATTGGGATTACAGGTGCACACCACTGCGCCCAGCAAAAGTCTTTCGTTGTCTGTAAATTGTGTGCTGTACACCTTTATACCAATACACTGATCACAGATTTACATGTGCACACATTCTTACTTTTCCTTTTTGAAAGGTCAGTTCTCATTGGTGGGGGATCAACCAGGGATCCTTCTAAACATCCTACAGCACGAAGGGCAGGCCC
Organism: Uropsilus gracilis; assembly: GCA_004024945.1. Lineage (NCBI taxonomy): Eukaryota > Metazoa > Chordata > Mammalia > Eulipotyphla > Talpidae > Uropsilus > Uropsilus gracilis. Next base: position 7,160 of record PVHY01017173.1, read on the forward strand.
CATGTTGAAGAAAGTTCCAGCTTAAATGTCAGTAGTGCCAGATTTGAAAATTCTGTTGTAGGGAATATAGGAGAAAAATAGCTTAGGTATATGTCATAGTCCTGTGACATTATGAATCCAACTTTTCTTTTTCTCCCTCTGGGCTTGTGTTTGTGTAGTCAAATGTTTTTCTTAATTGAGGAGTACCTTACATGTATACATCTATGTATACAATGGTATACATAGATCTTAAATGTTGAATCAGTTTTGACAAAAGCCATGTAACCTAAACCCTTCAACGTTTGGAGTATTTTTATCACCTCTAAAGTTCCCTTTTACCCTGTTCCAGTCAATGCCTTGACTCCAGAAATAATAACTGTTTCCCTAGTGTCATGGAAAGCTTTGTATAAATGAAATGAAATTGCATAGTGGTTTTGGACTACTTAGCATGTTCTTAAAATTCATCTTTGTTGTATGTGTTAGCTTGATCCCATTTATCACTAATATTTATTAATGTAACAGGTTTTTATTCATTTTTTTTGGTTGTTGATAAGCAGATGATATTTCCTGTTTGGGCTACTATCTGACTTGCTGTTTCATTTCCCTCGGATCAATATCTAAGAGTGGAATTGCAAGTTTACATAATGACAAGAGTTCAACTCTTAAGAAGTCAACATTTTACAAAGCTGGAGCCTGCCCTTTTAATCATTGGACTATTTCAGAAGTTCATAATTGGGCATAAACTAAATAATGCCTGTAAAGACCTTAGCTAAGTGCTTAGTGCAAGTAAGGATCTGAATTTTTAGCTCTATTTACTGTCTCTAGCTGATTACTTCCAAGTCTCACATTTGTAATCGTGGGCCTGTGTAGCCTTCTCTCTGCTCGTTTAACATAAGAACTTAACTGTCTTAAGCCGGGCATGGTGGCTCGTGCCTGTAAGCCTATGAAGCGGCCGGGGCTAGGTATCACGGTTTGAGTCCCGTCTGGGGCCTGTTGCGAGACCTAGTTCCAAAAAAATACAGCTGGGCGTGGTGGCGCGTGCCTGTAATCCCAGCTCCCTGGAAAGCTGAGGCTGGGGATTGCTTGAGTCTGTGGTACCCCGGGCAACGAGAGCCTGCGGTTCCACGGGCAAAAATAGCAAGACCCAGCCTCAAAAAAAAAAAAAAGAAAGAAAAAGAAAAAGAACTTGACTGTCTTACAGGTAACTCCAGTTCAACTTGTGCCAAACTGACTCTTCTCCCCAACCCATCCCCAAACCTGATTCTCCTGTCACATCCCTTATGTGAATCTTAGCCAAACCTCTCCTGTCCTCACACATCTCATGGAGCACCCAGGCCTCTGAGCCTGCGGACTCAAGTGATTCCTAGCCTCAGCCTCCCGAGTAGCTGGGATTACAGGCACGCCACCATGCCCGGCCAGGCCTCTTGATTCTGCTGCCTTAATGGCTCTCATTTCTCTCCATTCCCCACTGTTGCTCCCTTAGTTCTGATCACTTTAGTATCACTTAGTATCTGTCTTCCAGGTCACCAAATGGCCTGCTGATCAAGGCCCATGCTTGGAGGATTGCCACCTCCACCCTGCTGCCTGAGCCATAATCATAATACAGACCTGATCCTGTCGTGCTCATTAAAACCTTTAATGGCTTCCAGGGTAAAGCCTCAGCTCATCATGTTCCTTTCGAGACCTTCATGCTCCAGCTTCTTCACCTACTTCCTTTCACAAGCGGGCTCCTCCTTTTGGTTTTTTTTCCCCATTACCCTGTCTTTGACCTAGAAACCTTTGTCTGTGCCACTTGTTCTGCACAGATAAATTTCCTTCCCTCTTTACCTTCCCCTACCTCATCCCCTTCTAGCATATACCCATCATGACTCAGCCATAGTTTCTAAGTTCTGGGAGACATTCTTTGCTATTGGGTGCCTTCAGGTGGGGTAGGTGCCTGTTTCTTCACCCCACCTCCATTCCCTCCTCATGCGTCCTGGTGCTCAGTACTTAACCCCTCGTAGATCTTTCATGTTTGCCTGATACCCATACAATCCCCACCCTAAACTGAGTTCTCGGAGCACAAGGGAACTCTGGCACCTAGAACACAACAGGCACTCAGAAAATGTCTGGGAAACTGAGTACTTGTGTTGATGGTATTAATGTACTTAATTTGCTGCCAGGCTGCTTGGGGCAAGTGATGAGGGTATTGAGCCAATCACATCTGGAATTACTGAGACCTTACCCACTTGTCTTGTCTTCATAGCCCGATGAAAATTCACTGGACTTTTCCTCTTGTATGCTACGACCTGGGATTAAAAATGCTCAGGAACTTGCTTGTGGGGTGTGCCTCTTGAATGTGGACTCCAGGAGCCGGGTAAGTCTGAGGCCTTTCCCTTTGAGGTGGCAAAGCGCTTCCCTCATGTGGTCTGGAGAACAAGGCCATCTAGCCCACTTCCACAGCAGGGTCTGGGACCAAGGTGGGATTTCATGACATCTGAGAAGCAGATGTGTTCTTTCCCAGGGGCATCGGGGGAAGCTGTTGAGGGAAGGGATGCAAGTCTTCCCTTTTTCACCAGGATGCTGTTTACATTATGCCTGCAGCACCCCAAGCACAATGGGGTGGTAAAGAGGAAGGATTAAACCTATAGGGGTTTGTTGGAGGCAAGAGGCCCTGTTTTGGGAATTTTGTTGACCTTTGGTTTCAACGTTATTTCAGAAAGAAGAGAAGCCTGCAGAAGAACATCCTAAAAAAGTATGAACTGGTGACTTTTTTTTTCTAGCGTCTCCATCTTAATTTTGAGTATAGAAGGCAAATCAAATGATTCCACTGTCATCTTGACCCGTTCCAATCATGAATCTCTTACCAAGTCATCTTTGTTCCCATAATGTTTGATTTGATCAACTAACGTGTCTGTCTGGATCCACTTCTGTCTTGTGTGCATGCTTGTAACTTCATAATTGGCTTCTGATACTGTGGGTATTTCTCTGCAACGAGCAGGGTAGCAGGAGGAGCAATTGGGAGGCTGGAAGTCATAGTGACACAGAATAGGACCAGATTGCCTCAACATTTGACGGCTATTAGACTGAAACAAATCGTTTAAGTTTTAGGGGAGTTTTTTGGTTGTTTTTTTTTAATTCTAGTGCTTTAGAAAACTCCCCAGGAGGTAGCTGAGGTTAGGACTAGCTGGCTGTGTTCACCTATAAGAATTACTCAACAGGAAATAATTTTTATGTCTTCAATATTTTTACACCCATCCCTAGTTGGATCTTATAAGTATGTGAAGTCACCTATCCGCTCCCAAAGCACGAGACCCTGAGAGTTTTTAATCTTTTATTTTCTAACTCTCTTATAATTTTTCTTTTATGATTGAACTCTAAGCATCCACAGAAACTTAAGGCATTACATGTTGCAGTCAATGTCAGTCTGACAGGAAGGGTTTCCTTTAGCACAGTGAGGGATAAACTTTATCCACAACTTTTGGCTGTCTTCATTGCCTATGATACAGTCTGTCCCCTCCCAAGACTACCTTTTCTATAAAAGATTTGGCCTTGCTTTTGCTGAGGCTGGACTTAGAAGCAAAGACTTGTTTCTGCTTTTATTTAGCAGCAAAAAACTTTCTCACTTGAGTTCCTGTAGCCACCTGTTCAGCTTTTGTTTGCCGGTTTGACCTCCATGACCTGAAGAGGTGTACGTGCTGGTTGCGGGTCAGCTCTTAGGTGCAGAAGCAGCCTGACTTGCCCCTCACATCTGTTTGTTTCTGGCAGGCATTCAACTCAGAAACAGACAGTTTCAAGCTGGCCTATGGAGGACACCAGTACCACGCCAGCTGTGCCAACTTCTGGATCAACTGCGTTGAACCCAAACCACCTGGCCTCATCCTGCCTGATTTGCTCTGAAAAGCTCTATGACGTAACCAGCTGAGTTAGGGCTTTTTCCATCACATCCCATGGGGTGAAAGGAACCAAGAAACAGAATATTTATGAATCAATAGGGAGAATTCCTCCAAGAGGTTGGGGATCCAAAGCTGCACAAGTTCCCACTCATTCTTCCAGCTGACTTCTGTCCCCTGGTCCCAGGGCCAGTGTTTGGGACTGAGGTAAACTTGCCCTACCTGAGCTACGGCACCAGACGTTTGCTGACTCATCTCTAGTTCTTTTAAGATGTTTTAAAATATGGACCATAATTTTTTAAAGGAATCTTTGCTGCTGCAGTATTAAAACTGTGAAGAATTGATATTTGATTGAAAATATTGTTGTAAGACTGGAATTGATAGTGTTTCAAGCGTGTTTATTTATATCTAGAACTCTTATTGTCCTGTAAGTAGAATGGATGTACCCACATTTAGAGTGATATCTGAAATGAATAAAGAGGGAATTGTGATTAAACTGATGTTCTTTTTGTAGAAAAAGTTCTGCTCATCTCCATTGGACAGGTAGGTGAGGGCAGATGATATTATCAACTTTTCGGTCAGAACTGAACCAATTCTCTACTTCTTTAGTTCATTTCTAAAACTACCAACTTTCAAGGCTTTTTATCAAAATATGCTGGACTTTTTGCCATGGAGGAAAATGTCCTTTTTGACAGCGGTCCAAATCATTGTATATCAGGATGAGTATCTTTCCTTTGAAGAGATATCCGTAAAGGCCTTTCTCTGCACACGCCGACTATGAACATGGTAACTTTTTCAGACAAGATTTGGGAAGGCAGGTGAATGCAATCTCTTTGCGGTAGCCTCTCCAAATTTTCAGAGCAGACTGCTTTGGGACCCATACTGCCTGACTTTGCAGTGTGTGTGTGAGACTTGAAACTAGCTCAGGCATATTAGCATGTGCAGTTCCTGGCCTAGTGAGGTAAATAGTAAGTACACAGAGTAGTGATACATAAGACTTAAAAGCAGTGGGAAAATAGATTCAAAAACAGCTCTGAATTCTAGAAAATAGCTCATGCACTCTGGGATAGGCAATTTTCTTTGCCACTTAAGATCAGAAAGGTAAAAAGACAAGTGGTCCAGGACTGTTACTCCTGGGGAAAATATGCCAATGCAGGCTGCATTTCTCTTGAGCAAATTGTGTAGTTTATGAAACAAAATGAATCCTGTATGTTTCACTTCGTATGACCTTAATGCCCTGACCTAGGCTGACTCACGGAAAAGCTGGTTTGAGTTATAAATTGATTGTTTGCATAACTTATTTTCCCTTCTCAGGACAAAGCTTGAGAGAACTGGGTTTTGTTGCATCTTAGACCTTTTACCTCCATCTTCAAGGTGTAGAACATTTTCATTAAACAGCTATTGATGAGACTTCTGCTTTACCTTGTGTGCATCAGAATGCAGAGCATGATGAGGTAACTATGTTTTCATTCACTCAAAATACTACCTCCAGCTACTAGTGACCAGGATAGCTGCCCAAGAATCATTACCTTCAGAGTCTTTACCCTCTACAGGGCTAGCAGGGGCTGGTTAGCAAGCCACTTAGGGAGGCAAACCAGTCTCCAGTAGGAGACTGCATGCCAAGTCAGCCTAAGCAGCACCTGGGGTTTCAACACAGCATTTTAAAAAGTACACTCGCCTGCTAACTTGATTTCTAGTCCGAGATATAGTCCTGGATACCTCAGATAAAATTCTGAAGTATAATTACTGCTGACTGTACCAATCATGGTATCTTTACTCTTTGGAAGATTTAAAAAGAGAATGCAGGAACCAACAAAAATTTTGTCTTTGTGATGAAAAGTATTTACTACTTTCTTGTATCTGTTAAACGTGGGGGGGGGATGTTTTATTAGATGTCACGAGTTAGGACTTGGAGAATGTGGAATGCCACTGCATTCTCTTCTTTATGCAAGTTTATTAAAATGACTCAACATTGCATTTAGCTTCACCTCATCTCTTGATAGCCAAGAGCCCAGTGTCCTTGGCAACAGTAACCAAGGTTACTGATTTCCATACTGTGTATTGTGCAGGCGGCTTCACCCCCACTGCTTGAGTGGCGATTAATTAGCACTCTTCTTTTTTGGTATTCTATTTTACCTTTAAAATTTGTATGGCTTACTATGTAATTTTTGTCTGGAGGTAGAAAAGGTACAGGGTATAAAATCCATGATTTTTTTTCCCTGTGGCTAGTTAGCACTCTATATATAGGCTGCATAGCTTAAGTCGAGTATTTTGTGTCCATGTTTATATATATTTGTTTCAAGATGCCTTTTATTTACCTTTTAATGACTAGTGGTTAAGTTCTGAAAAGACTATAGGGCATTTGTTATAGAAATTTGAAGTGCTTGGGAATCACTACAAAAATTCCCAACACCAAGGTCACACACACTCTCCTGTGTGACCAGCCAGTAAACTCTAACATTTAGATCAGAAAAGGGTCGGTCAGGCTTCCCAAATATTAAAAATTCTCTTAGTTACACCCCAGTGGTGGTAGTGGCTGCCAGGATTTCTACAGGAAATTTTCCTTAATTAGCCAAACCTGTCATCACTATTTTCTGACTATAGTACAATGAACAGTTTCAGATTCTTAGCCATAGACAAACAGGCTTAGTTTACCTCCATACTAAAGAGACTGAGAGCCTCCTTGGATTGTTTTTATGCTTTTATTTTTGATCATGTGCTAATGCAGCATTTATGGATTCCTGATTTTAATTTTCCTACTTAGACAATGGTGCATATTTGTAAAAGTAGGTAAATGTTAGAAAACTAGAAAAGATAGAATTTAAGTGGAAGCCATTGCCACAGTCCATATCTGGATGCTATTTATATAAATATGCAGCCACTGGCAGTGTATTTATGGCATCTTGCCAGAACAGACCCAAAAAGTCTAGAAAATTATTGCACGGATAAGCAAGCTACAACTTACCTGAACAAATGAAGTGACACAGTGTGGTGACAGGGCACCCCCTATCTAAAAAGCCAGCTGCAACCTGGTAACACCCTGGTTTCCCAGGAGAGTGGAGTCAGAAAAGAGCTAATTAAACTTGTAAGTCCCAGATGAGGTGTGTTGTCATACGTATTAGGAGCAGCGACATTTCCAAGTTCCAACAACGGCGGCCACTTACTACTTATGACTTGTGCTAAGGCTGGGTTCAGGGCATTTGTGTGTGGGTGAATGGTCAGTCAGAGGCACACCTTTTGTTAAAAGCCAGTATCTTTGATGGAGGACTTGCCTTCTACCTACCAAGAGACAAGTGAACACATTACCTATCATCAGAATGTAGACTCTGTTGTTCTCCACCATTCTAGCAATATAAAGGACATTAATAGCTGCCTGTCTGCAAGGATGGGAAATGCTGACAGGATTAACTGGACATCTGTTTGAAGTAGAGTTCACAACTGTCACAGGAGCCATATTTTACCTTATTAGAGGGCATCTTTCTTCCATCAGTATATACATACAAATTCTTAATAGTAAAAAATTCTAATGTTAAGCAGATATATTTATTAAAAATAATGCTATTATCATAATCCTGGGCACACTGATTCCAAGAGGGTTTCTGCAATTTCATTATAATTACTTAACAGCTAAATAATAACTTTTTAATTACAGAGTCACTAAATAGAAGGGAAGGAAAAGAGTAGGGCTAATCCAGTAGAGACTGAGGCTGGTGTCGGTCTTCCCTAAGCAATTGGTTGGTGGGCAGCCTCAGACAAAGCTTGTCCCTAAAGGACTGACAAGGCCCAAAGTGATTTTTTGCACTGAGCTCCTCTTGCAACTGCCATGATGCCAAAAGGCATGGGTTTCAGAATAGAGCAGAACTATACAGTTTATTAAACTGTTCAAAGTGTTAAAAATGATTAAAAGTCAGTTAAAGATTTTCATAAACTATTTCAAAATGTTATTTTTAAAAATGGTACTAGCAATGTATGCTTTCCCCTTATGTTCCTCCCCTCTTAAAATAAATCTGAACACCCAGTGTAAAAAACACTTTAGGAAGAACCGAAAGTCAACTATTTGAAAAGAAAGGTGAAGAGGGGAGCAGACGGTGTGTAGCAGATGCTGGTACTGCTCGGGGGGGCTGCTGATGCAGGCTGTGGTGGCACTAAATCCCCCAGTAAGGCATCAGGTGTCGGGACTCTTTCTCATAAACGTCTGGAACTATGCCATAAGGTGTCTGTACCATCTTAACTGTCGACTTCCCAAAGAGCTGGCGCTCATAGTCTATCAGCTGCCTCCAGAAGCCTACGTTGGGCCTGATGACAGGCCTCCGGGCTTTCACCCAGTTGTACGCCTCCAGTAGGCACACATTATGGAACTTCATCAGGTAAGCGATGCACAGAGTGGCCGAGCGGCTCACCCCTGCAGCACAGTGCACCAAGGTGGCCCCATGCTTCCTGCTCACACTATGGATCTTGTCAGCCACGGTGTCAAAGTACAGTCCAATGGGGGCATGAGGCATGTCAGCCAGAGGCACTTTAACATATTCAAATTGGGGCCAGTTGAAATTGGGGATCTCAATGGTAGCATTAACGATGCAGGTGATCCCACGAGCCTGGAGGAGGTGCCGGTTGGAGGCCACACTGCCTCTGCCCAAGAAGAGAGAGGAGGTGATTTGAGCAATGCCTCCTAAGTCTCCCTCAGAAATCATCCGAGGGGCCATGAGAGTCCGCGGCAGCGTGCTGTGACCTCTGGAGCTCATGAAGACGCCAGCAATCACACTTGCATCCTCAGAAGCAAGACCACGATGTTCCGTCTTCCTCCACCAAGGAATTCAAAATCACAATCACCTTCCTGCAAAACACAGGTATGTGTCAGTGCCTGAAATGCTACTGACCCGTCACAGCCTTCTGTTTGGGAAATGGGAGCATGTATGGTTTTGGGAATAGTAGTTTTCCCTAAGAGTATTCCTTCAAGCATGTAGACAGATCTTTTTCTGTTGGTTAGTAGGAAAAGTAGTCTAAGACACTGATATGGAAAATCAGTGTAAAACTCAGCTGGTGTAAAATACTCTGGTGATTATTTTTTAAAAAGCACTAAAGGAGGCAGGCATCCTCTTCCAGGGAAAGTTCAGTGAAAGAAACATGCCCAGCAATGGTCTTGCCTCTGGCTTACTGAAGGGAGCCGTGTCCTCCCTTCTTTCATATATTCTTGCCTACCTTCACATGATGGAGTTTTCCTAAATCCAATTCTAGGTGAAGAGATGTTACAATACCACATTAGGAAAAACTCTTTATGAACTAGAAAGATACTGAATTGGACCAGTTACAGAAAAGCAGGATACATGACCCTCATCCCTTTATTATTTAAAAAACAAAGTACAGCTAAGTTTTATCATACTCATGACATCTGAATACGTTGGGTTAACTTTCACTGTGGTGTTTCCTTAGAAATAATCACAAGCAATTTGAAGTCCACAGTCTCAAAAACTAATTCTTCTAAGTTAATGAGCACTGTAGCTGATTTGGGTGTGGTTAATAACTTTACCTTCCTAGGTCAATTCTGTACTCCACGATGAATCCCACTGAAATTACAACTTCAGACAGGTGCTGAAATTACAACTAAATAGGTCAATATTTGAAGATCTATACTCTCATTAGTACAGTGTCTACAGTCAAAGACATTCAACATTATATAATGTCTTTACTAGCTGCTGCCTCACCATAAAATCACAGTGCTTTATGTAGGCTACTCATTGGACATAAGCTTTCCTATACCCAGGGTACCAGAGGGATGCCCACGGTGGTTTTCATCAGAAGAGAACATCTTCATGAAGGCGGTCCAGGATCTACTCACTTGCAGAAGTCTGGTATCCTCTGAAGTCCTGGTCTAGGTGCAGCAAGATCTGGGTGGAAGTGCTGATTTCAGTGCACACAAAGTCAGATCTGCAGGAAAACAAGGAGACAAGAACATAACATTTTAAAAAGCTCCAATTGTGAAGTTCAAATAAAAAAAAATCCCTCTGGGTTTTTACTATTAAATTGGGCTTGACTGGAATAAATCTAGAAGGAGAAGTCATGTTAAATACTAACAGATGTACATTTAGAAAATGTAGGCAGTGTCAGCCTGTCTCAGCTTTTCATTAATGTCATAACCTAAAGTGTGACAAATACAAGGTTTAGGTTCTAACAAAAAACTGAGATGCACCCCAGAACATATCAATGAAATGCTAAGGCACTGCTCAGCAGGCCTGCGAGAGATGCAAAACAAGCCAGAGTCTCTTCAGTGTCTTCAGCAGTGCGGGAGACCGTGCTAGACACCACCGCGCATGCATCAGCTAAGTGAGGAGCAAGGAGACATCTCATGAACAGCACTGCAGATGTGGCTCTAGCCATAAATGCCAATGTCAGGAGGTGAAGGTGCTGACAGCAGTTTGAAAGTTAACATTTCTATTCCATGTTGGTCTTACTGCATTCATTTATGTAACATGATCAGCCAGGAGTATTGCTCCCCTCCTTTCCCAGATAACCATCACATGCAAATTCTTTTTAAGTTTAGTTCTGTTCAGATATAGCTAACATACAAACAGCACAACTTGGGTTTTGATTGTATATATTTGAAACAACACCATGACCTCAAAATAAGGACTCACCCTCCCCCAAATTCCCTCCTCTTTATAATTCATCCCTCCCTCACTAGCCATATTCCTGACAGAGTACCAAGTTGTTTCTAGTTTTAAGTTATTACAAGTAGAGATGCAGGAAACGTTCATGTATAACCTTTATGTGGATACAGGCCTTCCTTTCTCTTGGTTAAATGCCTAGGACTGGGCGGGCTGGATCATATGACACATGCATGTTGAAAACAGTCAATAGCTTTGTAATTCAGTGGTTCTCAAACCTGAGTGTGCAGCGTTAGCTGGAAGATAAAACAGGTGGCTGAAGCTGGGCATGGTAGCGAGTGCCTGTAAGCTTCAGCCTATGAAGCAGCTGGGGCAAGGGATCACGGTTCGAGTCCCACTCAGGGCAAGACAGCGAGACCCAAAAAATAGCTGGGTGTGGTGGCACGCACCTGTAATCCCAGCTACCTGAGAAGCTGAGGCTGGGGGTTGCTTGAGTCTGTGGTACCCCGGGCAATGTGAACCTGTGGTTCCATGGGCAAAAAACAGCAAGACCTAGTCTCAAAAAAAAAAAAAAAGTGGCTGAGTCCCACCCCTGGAGTTTGATTCAGTCGTTCTGAGGTGGGGCTCAAGACTACTGCAGACATGGATGCTGGAGTGTGACATCCTTATTTTTGTCTTCAAGACTGGGGCACACAAGAGGGAGTGTGCTGAGAGACAGCAAGCCCCTCCCCGAAAACTGCCCTTGTCTAAAGGAAACCAATGCTTCTCCTGAGGATATGCCCCTCTTGGAGACCCAAAGCTGATGATTAGTTGATGCCAGAGGGGTACACCAAGAGAGGTGAAATCACATCAGGAAGGAAAACAAGGAAGTAGGAAATGTGTTTCAGATATAAATGGAAATAGAACTTTTATGTGAGAACATTTAGTCCTACAGCAGAGCAGTCTCGTGCCACTTCCAAGTATTTTCCTGGCAGAATCCTAACTGTAAAAAGCAAAGTCACAGAAGTAATAAACACAAAATTAGCTTTCAAACTGCTGGTGATAATTCCCTCTTCGATGTGGAAAATCTGAAAGATGCTAACGAGCGAGGTCATCCGGTTACCATCGAACGAAGAGAATCTTGACCTGGGGAGCCTCCCAAGGAGTCGTTTGCGTTTGGGAGGCTACTCACCCCGAGACAGGGATGTTGAGGTCACTGGTATTCTCAAGCAGCTCTTCATCAAGGGCTCAGAGTAAGTAATGGGGCCCAAGCCTCGTTTATTCTGTTAACTCTTGTTGAGTGATAAGAAAACAGATTGTGAGTCCTCCAGGCAGAATCCAAGTGAGACAGACATCATGCTCCCTCCCTGCAGCTCTTCTCAGCCTGGTGCCAACAAATCTGGCGTAAAATGCCAAAACTGGGTCCAGGGTTTGGAAAAACAAGTTCTGCCAGGAGCACCCAGAGGGCACAGTACAGATAGATGGTCCTCTGACAAACACTCCTGCCCTCTATTTCAAATCGGAATACAAGGTTCAGAAAGGATGGAATTAAACCAGGAAAATATCCAAGTGTCCAGGTAGCCAGTTTGAGCCCAAGCGCTGCTTCCGTGGCACTGGAGATTGGTCATGATCTCATTACCTGCCCCACAGCACTGCAGCACCACCAACCAGCACCTTCAGTGCAAAAAAAGGAGTCTTGGCTCTAAGAGTATGTTTCAGTGCTATTTATTGAAGCAAAGACTGAAGGAACCCAGGCGGGCTGAGCTGCTCTAGTTTCTCCTGTTGCGCAGCAATGGGAAATATTGGCATAGGTTACTATATCGCTCAGGATGCAGAACGCCCTCCTGGAAGCTGAGGAACTCCAAGAGGAAAAGTCCCAGAGCAAGCAGCCCTAGTTTGGTCCTGTTCAAAAATGAACAGATCCTGATCATAAACGTGAAACCAAATGTAGTAACTGTGTCCTGGAAGACGGAGCCGCAGGAGAGCGGAGGAAGCGTCCTGAGGTGCTGCCTTGCCACATGAAGGCCATGTCTGGCCAGAGGATGACCGAGGGAGTGTTAGGAAAGATCCGTGTCGCTGTCCATGGTGTCCAGGGTGTTCAGCCCTCTTAGGTCATTTTGTCATATTGAGAAAAATGCTTTCTTGGCCAGGGGGATGGGGCTGGGGTGAAGGCAGAAATGGAGCTGTCCTAAACCAACCGCAGAGATTTGGGGGTTGGATTGTGGGGGTTTTTTTTAACAAATTATAAAACATTTTGTCAGAAATTATGCTGATCTATGAATGGTGAAGCACAAAGTGCTGAACAGAATGTAGCATTAGTGCTTGCCCAAGGGGCCTGTAATCCCAGTAACGCGTAAGCTATTAACAGTTGACTACTGTCTGCACTGGAGAACTCCTGAGAAGGGACTCCAGGCCCAGGGTTGCGCCTCTGATGTGGCCACAACAGTTCATGACATGAATCAGTCTATAAGGAGCATCCATCCCACCAATGGAGGCGGCCTTTTTTTTTTTTTTTTTAATCATGACAACCGGAATCAGCAGTTAAAGAGCTGAAATTCTATCTACTGCTTTTTCTTCTCATGTTGAATATGCAGAAAATGGTCACAATGGTGCCAGAGATGTCTTTGTAAAATAAGCCAATATGTATTTTCAGCTTCAAAAATTTCAGGGGGTTGGTCATATAATATACTGGAGGCCACACTATCATTTTTTATACCTGAAAAACTATGTAATCTTCCCCTTCCATTAAACTCTAGTTCTTTTAAAAGAATTCATAACTGTCCTTTTTTTAAAAAGCATTTTATAGCCTCTATCACCATAAATACTGTTCTCATTAATTTTCACCGTTTCAGAAATATGTTTCATTGGGGAGAAATGTTACACATACATCAAACTGTGGAATTAACATTCCCTCCCTATGAAACTGTAAAAGCCCTTGAGATAAATTCAACCAAAAGCAGAGAGTAGACCATAAACATTTACACTCTTCTACCTTGTTCTCGTGGGAAATGTTCTTAGAAACCCAGGAAAACCAGTAGTTTCCATGTAGAGAGGCTGTATGTGGTGTTCAAAACAAGCATCCAGCTGATAAGCAGGATTAACCACTAAACTCTGAATAAAGTGACTTCAATATGCATCTAGCTCCCAGCAGTCAAGTCACCCTCAGACTTTGAATCTCCCAGCAAAGACACCCCAGACTGGAGCACAGAGTTGTCTCCACCATGTGAAGTCCCAATTCCTAACCTCCAAGAATCTGATCAAAACACGTTTTCACACCACTGAATTTTGGAATAGTGTGCTATGCAGAAATAACTAGAACAGCATATAAAGTTGAAACATAACCCCCTGCTAGGATCTTAAAGAGATGATACAAATGTAAAAAGCAGCTGAATAATAATGAGACAGAATAACTCTAAGCAAATCAAATGCACAGTACAAAGGTCAGGTGCCACAGCAGTATAGAGAAGGCACAGGGTCAACACTAAGTCTGTTTCTAGACCAAGGAGTCTTAAGGATTGCATTACCATTTTTTCATCCATTTAAAATATGGTGCCTTTCAAGAGCCTATGGAATCAGACTCTACTGTTTAACAAGATCCCAGGTGACCTGTATGCACACTGAAGTCTAAGCACCGCCCTGGTAAATCTGCCTCATTTTGTCCCACTGGATTTGCTTAAGCAAACTCCAGGGCCTGATTTGTTTAAAACAAGCTCAGCCTCCCATGGATCAGTATCATTCAGCTGTCATGGTTCCCAGATGAGGAATCAGGGGTAAATGGGGGTGAAGAAGCTCTTCAGACTCTCCCTAGAAAATAACCCCCCTGGGACCTGACCGCCCCCCTTCCATGAGCTTGCTGATTAATCATCACTGACCACAAACAGATCAACTGAACAAACTACCAAAATGCACACTTCACCTGGGAAGAAAATTACAAGGAAAGTCTGACTGTTCTTTATAACCGAGATAGTAATCTTTACATACACATATATGCTTACATTTTAAAAGACAGGCTTATAAGGAAAAGAAAGGGAAAAAGGCACTTGCATAGACACAGGTGGGCTGAGAGCTGCAGCTGCTGGTTTTACAAAGGGAGAAGCTTTGTGAAAGACACCTGCATAGTCACAAGTGGGCAAGAGAGCTGCCTAGATATTAATCTTTAAAAATTCAAATTGTTCAATGGCATGAATTGTTTAGGTGTGAAAAACAGATAAACTGGAGCCAAAAACAAATTCTACAATCACATTAATTTAAACTTGTTTAGGATAACAGGAAATCAATTTGTACTACAGCCTACATATATAGTATTTTAACATCATCAAGAAATAAGTGATAAAAATTAAATATGAATCACTGATTCCTGGTTAAATGGTGAAGTTTGCTTTATACAGGGCAAAACATCTGCATGCAAAGGACTTCTTAAAAAATTACATCAGCGATAAAACTCAAGTATAAGTTCACCTCAAAACTGCCAGGGTCGCTCCATCCCTTACCAATTAATGGGGGAAGAAAGCCACCACAAGCGGCTGTGGCCCCTTAGTAGAACTGCTAACAAAACAGAGTAGAGGAGTCTGGCCAACAGTCTGGGGAAGTCTGCCCCAGCAGCAAACACCTCATCACCATTGGCTGGAGTTGTACTCCTAAAACCAGATATCAGAACTGTATGACACAGAACCAGCAACAAGTGACAAAGGATCCTGGAGAAGCACACCACACATCTGCCTGACAGCAAGTTTCCAACCTGTTTGGCCTGACTATCTGCCTCAGCTACTCCTGGAGATCCAAGCAGCCTCATCTGCTGCTTTCCAGGAGTGCAAGTCTGCACCCAGGAAAAAGGGACATAGCTCTAGAAAAAGAAAAGACCAACAGGCCACAAATAGACCAACAGCTTGCAGTGAGAGGAGTTGGAGTGACCAAAGGGGGGAGGTGGGAAAGGGGGTTGCAGAGTGGGTAATAAGAGGTTCAATACAACCATGCAAACATGACCAATATTGTATGATAATCACAAAATATAAATTTAAAAATTAAAAAAAATTTTAATTGCCAAGGTCATTACTACCCTCTAATAAGCAGACCATGAAATTTCACAAAATACAAGTCTTTTCATAAGTAAAATCTCAGTCCTTTGGAGTTCATTATTAATTTAAGACAAAAAATTATAAATGATAATAACATTCGTAGGGTTAAGCTCAACTGTTAATAACGGATCACTCCTTGATCATCTTACCCTCTGCTTTCTCACTGATATATCAAAATCTTTAAAAAGGCATTGGAATCCTTTAAAAGACAGTGAGCCTCAACTTTCTACAAGAATTTGTTTACCACATCCCTGGCCCAATTCCACATTTTAGCACTTCTATACCATTTATTTGTTTTGTTTTGTTTTTTGAGATTAAGGTCTCGCTATTTTTGCCCGTGGAACCGCAGGCTCTCATTGCCCGGGGTACCACGGACTCAAGCAATCCCCAGCCTCAGCTTCCCAAGTAGCTGGGATTACAGGCGCATGCCACCACACCCAGCTGTTTTTTTGGAACTAGGTCTCACTATAGGCCCCAGGCGGAACTCGAACCGCAATCCCTAGCCCCGGCCGCTTCATAGGCTGAAACTTACAGGCACGAGCCACCATTCCAAGCCCCATTTATTAGTATTGATGCAGTTCCCTTTTTTCTTGACAAAACAAAGGTGCTGATAATCATCTACTAGTTTCCAAATCAAGTAAAATAATCGAGTCAGCCTGCTGGGCAGAGGGAACCTGGTAAAGTTATGTACCCTTTTCATTCTAAGAGACAGTAAGCCTACTTCATCTTAACGGCAACTGGAGTGTGTTCAGCCTCCTGTAGCAAAGGGAAGAATCAAGTTACTAGCTAAAAAGCAGTCATCTCTGACTCTGAAGTTAATTTCTTTTGACCTGTCTCCTAAACAAAGTCTTAATGAATTCTTTTTAGAGTGCATTGCTAATTTTTTTTCACATGCTACAGGAATACAATGGCCTCTGAACCTCACTCTAGTTCAAAGTGGGCACCAGCAAGTTATGGCAGGCAGGCCATGTTTTTATACTTCAGAAACTGGTGATGCACTTTTTAATGGCTATAAAAAACTACTTCATGGCACATAAAAATTGTATTAAATTAAAATTTCCATGTTCCTAAGTGAAGTTTTGCAGAAAGTTATTAACGATGGCTGATTTCATAATACAAAGGTGAGTTAGATAGTTGCAACAGAAAGTATATGACCCACAAGCCTAAAATATTTACTAACTGGCTCTTTACAGAAAGTCTGCCAAACCCCGATAGAACAAGTCTTTACAAAGCCATCACAGTATAGTGAAGGAATATTTTTCAAAGTGTGGTCCTGCGAATCCCAAGAATTCCTGGTTAGAATGCAGATTCTTAGGGCCCACCTCAGAACTACTGCAGCCTGGAGATTTGTATTAGCAAGTAGAAATAATTAAAAATAGTATTACGTTAGTGTGGAAAAGATAATACACCTACTACAATTTCCTAGGATGATAAATGTAACAAGAGATACTACCTAGATTTATAATTTTTTAAAGATCATTTTCAAATAAAAAGCAGTTATCTGGTTTAAGATACAATTCAGTATGAAACAAATTCAAATTTCCTTTACCTTTTAGATAATCTTCAACTGAATGTTTACACCAAATAACTGAAATTCTATAAAATATTGACTATTTTCTAATTTTTGTAAGAAACATGAGAAATGATGCACACAACTTTTAACCCTGAAAGAATTCCATCCCCTAAACATAGAACATATCTGACAGTGCAAATTAAGGCTATTAGAGATTTCTATGTCCTTTTGAGAATCATTAAAGTGCACTGTTTAACTATCTAAAGGATTGAAAGAAAACCTATCAAATCCATGAGGGTAGCTGTCTCAGTGGTGAAAGGGGCCAAAGGATGCTTCATTTTATAGTAATTTCTAATTTTTTAATGAGATAAAAAATATGATCAACAACTACTGGGTAGGTTTTCCTCTGTAATTATGTGGTTGCAATTTCTCAAAACAACTCGTAACAGAAGAAAATTCTAACAAATGGCTGCCACCCTAAGCCCCTCTTTCAGGCTTGGCCTGCACCTAGCTCTTTACCGGAGAGTAAGACAAAGTCAATTTGGTGAGAGAACTTGGTAAGGATATGAGTGTGGCACAATGGCTAAATCAGCAAAATTCTTAATGATAAATCTTGATTTCCAATTTATATGTAATTTGTATGCTGCCAGCATGCTCCAGGAATTTTATGTATTTATTTGTCAATGCTTCCTCAAAACTTCAAGCTAGCTCACTTCAGGACCTCCTTCCAGGTGAGGAAAGGCTGGTGCTTTACTTATTCTCACTACCACTTAAGTGTTTCTTAGTCAGCAGAAACAACAGGATCTCACTGATGAGTTTTTCATATGTACCCATGAAACTCAAGAAGACCTGTCACGGGTCACTGATACCTGGGATGAAGACAGAAATAAGCCGAGCAGTTGTGTATAAACCTCATAGGCAGGGCCTACCTCCACTGAGACCTCAAGATGGTCTTGAAGAATGGGGGAGAGGGGAGAGGCAGCTGAATGGGTGATCCCTCTCAGAGAGGAAAACTGGGAAGTAGACCAAGGTGAGCTGGGAGAGCCAGAGGGCTCTATCACATGATAAAGCCCAGTCTTGTTTTGGGTGCCTGCAACCTGTGGAAAAGGGAGCCCTCCATCAATACTGCCCACTGGAAGGGTCAGCAACTCAAAAAGGATTTTTCCACCTATCAGTTAAAGAAATTATGACACTTTAGTCTCTTCCTGTAGCTGTCCTTTCCTGAAAACTTATGAATAGTTATTTAAATTATGGATTATGTAAATATATCCTGAAAAAAAGAGCAATTTAACCATTTTCCAAGAATGTCTTACAAAAGAAAAAAAAAGGAAGCATCACCTCTCCAACAAAGGAAAAAAAGGATCCCCTGAGGATTATTTTCTAAACCAACAGAATTATAGAACATTTTACCCTAAAGGGTAGGAACAGAGGGTAGGAACAGACTGCCAGCAGATAATGCAGGCACTCTGGAGGTAGTCAACAAATACCTGGGTCTAATTATTCAATAATTGTCCTGAAGTGACCTCCCCATTTGCCCTTTCTTACCCACCCCCCCCCCTCTCTCTCACACACATACCTCTAACCAACTACAGTCACAGGCAAAACTAAATACTGGCCTTTGAAGTTTGCCTGGCTACTCAGTAAGCAGGAATTCTTTCTATCAAACTCAGAATACAAAGAAGTCCTGGAGAAAAGCACTTTTTTTTTCTTAGAGACTAGGTCTCACTATGTTGCCTGAGGTAGTACTGAATCCACACACTCAGAGATCACTAGCCTCAGACTCCCAAGTAGCTGGGATTACAAGCGTGCACCACCACACTCGGCTATTTTTTGAGACTAGGTCTCACAATGTTGCCTCGGGTTAAGTCTCAAACTCATGAACTCAAGTCATTCCTAGCCTCTGCCTCCCAAATAGCTGGGATTACAGGCACGTGCCACCACACCTAGCTCAGAAAAGCATTTTAAACATGATAAATAAATCATTTATTCCCACAACAAAGAAGTCAATTGCCCAAGAAGAATGAACCACAGGCTGTGTTTGCCAGAGGATCTGCATATGCGTACAAGCATGTGCATCCCTGTGTATCCTTGTACTTCAACAAGGACTGGCCCAGGTTCCTGCACTGACCATGCACTAAACCATCACTGCTGGACTGAATATTGAGGGCTGAGCAAGACAAACACCAACACGATTCAAGTTACCAAGTCAAGGCATCTGGTGGAGTTACTTAGTACTTATAAGAACTACATACTCTATTTTGCACATTTAAATTTTCCTGTAACTAATATGTTTAAGACAAAAAAGATCAGAGGACTCTACTGGCTATCTGTCATCCAAACAATGTGAAAATCCACTTTTGGCTTTTGGTATGTTAGTCTGAGTCATACAACTAAACAGAAATATGCAAGTACATTAAGGGCTATGCATCAGAAACCTAGGTGATTCACTCAAATAGCCAAACATGGTGTGGTTAAACAGCAAATACGTTGTAAATTTATTATAATTGGATTGTACTGGATTACAACTTCAGGATTGACACCACTGGAGGAATGCAGATTGGCAGAACCACTTAGGAAAACAGACCTCAGAGAGTAAAGCTGAGCATGCACACACCTGGACCCAGCACTGTTCCTAACAACCCCAGAACAGAAGCAACACAGCTGTCCCATCAACTGTGGATGACTGACAGCCTACAGTATGTTCATTCAAAATGAATCAACTACAGTCACAGGCAACATCACTGGGTCTTTAAAAACATAATGCTACAAGAATTTAAACAAAAAGGTTGTGTGTATAATGTTAACCAAAAGAAAAAGAAGGACTTAAAGAATACCTATGCTTTGATTCCACCTTCTGTAAAGGTGAGTAACAGGTAAAATGAAACTATACTGTTTAGAGATTTACATTTAAGGGATGAAAACTACAGAAAAGAAAGGAAGCAATTTCCCTAAGTAGCAGGCTAGTGATTAGATAGGTTACCTCTGAAGTGAGGGAAGAGGCTGTCACTAGGAAAGAGTGGCCATGCCCTGGAACATGGTTACATTATACTTTTCTTTAAAATAAGTCAATGAGTTAGCAAAATATGTTTTATAACCTTTTTTTTTTTTTTGTAGGATGCATTGTTTAAAAGATCAGATAAATACAGTGTTGATTTTCAAGAATTCAAAACCATTACAATTCTGGTAAACCAAGGCAGGAAAAAAATTGACTCTGAATGTCACTATTAGCCTGTCAGTTCCATGAGGTCAGGGACCTTATTTGACTTTTACCAGAGTACTCCGCACAATACCTTTCACATGGCAGAAGTCCCAATAAATGTTTAACGTTTAATATATAAGCCTATAAACTCTTAATGTGAATTGTCTTAACTCATTCATCTCCTGAAATTACCAATTTGAACCGTGCCTACATTAACACTTCTCTTTGTCTTCAGGCCAGTGAAGCTTTCATAAATAACTAAAGCTGCCACCTTAAATGTTCCCTTTGTAAGTTTATACCCACACTTTGTTGCTGTAGCAACTCCCCACCTTTCACTACCATTATTGCCTCCTTCTAAGTAAAGATGAATTATACTAGTGGTCCTAGATTTTTTTTTCCTAGATGGGAAAGTTTTCACCAGCAACTAAGAATAACTTCAGAATCTTAAAGACTTTACTGCTTTGACATTGTTTAAGAATGTCTTTTGCCCCTCGTCCTAATACTAGCGTACTATTAACACTAATAAAACTTTACAACCAGTTGTAGGTAAATGTTTGCTACCTGTTCTAGATAGAAGTCAAATCTCTATGAATATGACCATTTTTATAACTTTATAATAATTTCAATTAAAAATTCACTTGGACAAAAAGACATTTATGAAAATCCTTACAAAAATCTTAAAAAGGTACACAAACCAATACAGACACACACAGCAATTATTTTGGGGGAAGATGCAAAAGTCAACATTATCTGTAAAGTTTTAAGCTTTTTTTTTTTTTAACATTTTAAAAGAACAGCTTTATTAGGAAAGGGAGAAAGGAAAAGAGACACCTGCATAGACAGAGGGAGGCAGAGAGCTTCCCCTGCTGCTTCGCAAAGGGAAAAGGTTTGTGAGAAGTTAACGCCTGCATAGTCACAGGCAGAGAGAAGAGCTGCCTTTCAGTTTTCACACAGGGAATGATTCAAGTACTTCTTATGATACTGGGAAAAGGCATATTTAACCCACTTAGCCTTAAAATAAAACTCCAGTTGCAAAGATATTCACCAAAAAAGATCCCTCCCTAAAGACCATTTAAAAATGCTCAAGTTTTAAAGGACTTCCTGGGCGGTGTTCTGTGAATATACATTTATGGCATTCTGTTAAAGAGTATTACGGAAATCATACCTGCATTAAACTATTAAGAAAGCTTTCAGATGAGAACCCACGTTCAACACTGACGTTAAAAAGATCTGAAATGAAGGCAACTGTCTCCCATTTTATGGGGGAAAGCCAAAAATATCAAGCAACTACCTCTCCTCCCCCAAGCGTCAGAAGATGAGTCAGAGCTGGAGGAAGGAATAGGGCCCATGTGTCAAGTCCCCTGTGCAGGGCTCCTTCCTACCTCCACCCACAACCCTCTCTCCCCACCCAGGTCACAGTCCCTGCCCTGACCTGTCTGCGGTGTGAATTCTCAGGTATCTCTGGCAAAGAGGCAGTTATTCATTCTGGGGATGCCTCATAACCTGTGTTCCTAAGGGGAACCCAAGAATGGAGACTTTTAGGAGTCCCTGACAAGTAACAATCACCAAATGCAGCTTCTAGACACACTCACAACTTCGTACAGACTACAGCACCTTTGTTCAGAAAATACGCAGAGAGAAGCTGTGGCTAGACCAGTATCGCTTAACTCTGACCGAGCTGAGTCTCAAGCCTGTAAATGCTGAGGGGGCTGTTCCAGTCTCTGACTTCTCAACGTTCTGCAGAGTCTCAAGAAGGATGTTCCAACATTCCATGATACGTCCGAGTGGCTTTAAGGACTAGAATTACAGACTCTGGGTTAAGCTCTTGGTCACGGTGCATTCATGTGAGTGAAGAGTCAGGGTTGGCTCTTTGCCTCTATTTTCACATCTGTAAAATGGAACGGTAATGCTCTCTACCGACCTCTCTTATAAAACTATAATGAACAGCTAGTTAACACATGCTAAATGCCTTGAGGTCTTGCTGGATGGCACAAGGCAGTTTTTGTTTTTTAAATTCCTACACGGTAGAAACTGTATGTGGAAGTCACTCATCCCTTGCCTCTGGATGCCAGTAACCATAACACTAGCTGGTAGCACTGGCAACATCCACCTAAATAAAATATAGTTATACAATCCACTCAAAGCAGCTACGAGCACCGCATCTCCTCTCACACAAACAACTCAACTTCGGAGCAAGGGTACTTAAGAGAAATAAAAGGAAATGTTAAAAAAAAAAAAAGTGCACACTAGTCCTACCACCGCAGAGAAACACTCAAGTTGAATACTTGGCATTGCTGAAAGTCAAGTTGCTCCCATCAATGCACCAGAAACCTTTGGAGGATGCAAAAAGCCGTCGCGAGTGGCTCCGAGCTGGTGGATGCTGGCGGCGGACTGAGGAGGTGGAGAGGCCATGGCGCGGCCCGAGAGCAGAGGGGTCAGCGGGGAGGAAGAGGGGAGCGGAGCAGACGGGGATGCTCGACAAGGAGCCACACGGCCGGTACCCAGGCGGGGGCCCCACCGGCAGAGGGGGAGCGGCAGGGGTGCGCGCCGAGCGTCCGCGAGGCGGGGGGCGCGCGGTGGGGAGGGGGCGCTGAGGGGGGCAGGGCCCGTGCTCGGTCCGCCGCTCAGAGGACGCGAGAACCGTCCGGGAGCAGGTGGGGGCGTCGGCACAAAGTTTCCAGAGACGGGGTCGCGCGGGGCCCGGGCCACGCTGTCCCGCCTGCGCCTCGGGATCCTTTGGGCGGCAAGTCCCGCCCCCGTCCCGTCCGTCCCGCGGGCCCCTTACCCGCTCCGTCGGGCTCGCAGCTGGGGATCCGTCCTCCTGCGCGGCTCGCGGCTTCTGCGAGCAGGACGCCGCGCGCGCCCCTCCTTCTTCTCTCCGCCCGCGCCCGGGGCGGGCCGCGCGCACGCTCCCTGCGCCCCGCCGCCCTCTCCCGAGGGGGCGCGCTCGGGTGGGGGGAGGGGCCGGGCGCGAGAAGCGCGCCGCGGGGGGGAAGCCGGCGGGGGACGCGCCGAGCGGCGCGCATGCGCACTGCGCCCTCCGCCGCGCGGCTGCCACCGCGGTGCGCCCGGAGCTCGCGCGGCGTCTCCTGCCCGCGGCAACCCGCGTTCCGGGGGCCTCCTCTGCTCCGCCTGCGTCTCACAGCCCACCACCCCTCTTCTCCTTACTGAGGTGTCTGTCCCCGAGCCGGGAGAGGGCGGGAGGGCAGAGGTCGTCACTTTGGGGATGTGGGATGGTGGCTAAAGGCAAAGAAACGTACAAACATGACATGTGTGAAGGATGCAGTTAGTGACTAATCGTCTGCACGGGAGGGAGAGCCCGGGAGTTGGGACCAGAAAGAGTGACGGGAAAATAAATGGCTGGCTGTATCGTCCTGAGACTCCGAGGAAGCTGGACACATGGCCATCTTCCGCCCGCCCGAGGCCGCCCCTCCGCCACAAACCACAGGTGCCCGAGCCCAGGCTGAACGCAGGGCTTCCTTGAGTTTTATCTGCTGTGTCACCCTAATGGGCTTTTTATATTTCGGTGTTTGCCCGTCTGTAACATGCGTAGGTGCAGAACGGACCTCTTCCAACACAGCCCTGCGGTGGCAGGTGAGCGAGGGCTGACCGACTTCCACCAGGCTCCGCAGTGAGTCAGACACCTGAGTCCGGACTCCACGTCAGCCCTTTACTCGCCAGACCCAGCTCCTAGCCGTTGTCCACCGTTGACCTCAGAGCAGCTGGACAGTCAACAAGGAGTCAAAGTGGAGAGGGCGGGGCCGGGGGAGGGGGGGTTGGCTTGGTGAGGGAAGTAAAAGCCGCGAGCTGACTTGACCTCTGGCTCCTTCAACCAAAAGCTTTTAGGCTTTTTCATGCCCTTCCTGATCCCCAACCCGATTCAGAGTCTTCCGGTGGGTGCAGGGATGTCTAAAAGTTCCGTCTGCTTCCCAGACAAAAATACAACATCAAAAGCATTTTAATGATCATCTTAAGCAAGTTAAAAAGCCTAGGATGGAGAGAAGTTGTTTTTGCCTTTATAAAGAGAAAATCAAAGCTTTAAAATTAGGCAAATTTAATCTGTGAGAGAATAAAGGATCAAAGATGAGGCGTTCAACTCTTGCCTGGGAAAGGCATCTTCCCAGCACGAAACAGTTCTACCATCAATTCATCTGGTGACTTATTTTTGACATGCCAATACCAAAATAGCAAAAGCTCTAATAGAAACGATTGTATGCCGTTTTCGTTTGTTTCTCACCCCACAGTCCTTCCTCCAGTCAGTTCAGTGACTCAGCAGCACAAATAGATACATCCCTCTTCAGACTCAAGTTTATTTGTTATACAGAAGGCTGGTTTCCAGAACCAGCTCAAGATAGTGACAAGCAGCTGGGCATTTTCATAGATTATAGGAACTAAGCCCAGCATGAAGAATCATATCCACATCAGTGAAGAGGGGAAAAGACAGCTAAAATAGAGTTTGTGTAAAATAGAGTATAAGATCTAGCAATTAAGGGAAGCAGGAAGAAGTGCTTGTCAGTAAGTCCATTTAGTGACTGTACACATATGCCTGTGGGTAGGGATGTACTTTACGCCTTTACAGAATATGGAAGTGTGGACTTATACTGCCTACACACACACACTGCAACTGGAAGATACTATCTTCTAGACCGGCAGTGTGCCATAGACCTTTGGGT
>PVHY01017174.1:0-32048 GCA_004024945.1 Uropsilus gracilis
GCAATCCCCAGCCTCAGCTTCCCAGGTAGCTGGGATTACAGGTGCATGCCACCATGCCCAGTTATTTTTTTGGGACTAGGTCTTGCTACATGCCCCCAACGGGACTCGAACCAGATCCCTGGCCCTGGCCGCAGCTTTCTAGGCTGCTGCTTACAGACATACGCCACCATGCCTGGCCTCAGAAATGTTTTCTAAGTGAAGATCAATATAATATAACACCAAGGTTCAAAGTTGCAGTCTCACTGGAAAAGTCAGCATTACACATATTTAGATGTACAGAGCTTGAACTGCAAGTAAGAACAGCAGTGGGTGCTGCCATCCTAGGAGCACACTGGGCATGTGTGCCACCAGATCAGTTGGTGTTGCACATGATTATGTAGCACACTGCCAGGCCTCCCCTGTAGTCTGTCTCCCATCCAAGAGAGTATGAGGGGTTGTACTGCTCCCCTCTAAATAAAAAATCTTGGGGGGCGAGGAGGAGGGGAAGCCGTAGGGGTCAAAGCCAATGTAATCCACTGCCTTGGTTACATTCTCAAGAGTTTAAACAGTGCAGGCTGATATTAAGCATGTCCCTAGCTAAAGCCAACAGCCTTCCAACCCAGGGATCCCATTATCACCAATGTTAATTTTCAGAAGCACTAACATTTATTTTTAAATAAATTTCATGCATTTACAGAAATAAAAACACTCCCATAAACAACATTTAGGGTTGGTTTAATATACACTATGATAGTAACGTTTTTGCCTATAATTGGATGCAGACAGCATGGAGAAGTCTATTTCCAGCTAAACATTACCCATTCTTCCCTTAATAGACTGGAGTACAAATCATGTATAAAATGGGCTTTTTCTAAATGAAAGCAAAGTGTATCAGCTTCATCTCAGTGCGCTCAAGCAATTCAACCAGTCCTGCTGGAATACTGCTCCCCACTCCCAGTGTGGGAAGCTGGCTGCCCAAGTCTGCATGACATGTTCAGAAGCCAGGGCTGCTCTTACCTTTGTCAGAGGTTTCTGGAGGCCTGTTGCTCTCAGGTTTGTTTGTTAGAGCACTGATCAACTGCAGTTTCTCTCTTAGTTTGGATACTTGAGAATCCGAACTATCTTCTTTCTGCTCAAAAGAAAAATCAAGGAAGGTTAAAGGAGGAAGTCCTCATCTGATTATTTAGAATATTCCCAGAGTCTATTTAGTTAGTAGTGCTTGACTCCCAGTTTTCCTATAAAGGCAGTGATGAAAAGAATCAACAAAAACCAGAGATGACACTGGTAGTCAGTGTTGGTGAGGATCTAGCTGGATTTGAGGCTATCCCGTTATGGGAATATTATGCTACAGATGATCTGATTCTTGTGAACATTTGGTAGATGGGGGAAGACATGCATATGTCAGCAATAAAGGAAATGTGTCCTTGTTCTGGTGCCTAGGTGATACCCATTTTCTTAATGAGCAGAATATTATTTTCTAGTAACTACTTCACACTAATTTTCTTGAATATCATAGTTTACCTTGTGGTTAGACCACTGAGATATTTGTTTATTTTTGAGGCTAGGTCTTCAGTATATTGCCTGGGGAACCGCAGACTCTCGTAGCCCAGGGTACCCCGGACTCAAGCAATCCGCAGCCTCAGTCTCCCAGGTAGCTGGGATTACAGGTGTGTACCACCATACCAGCTATTTTTTGAGAGTAGGTCTTGCTATGTTGCCCCAGGTGGGTCTTGAACCAGCAGACTCAAGCAATTCCCAGTCTCAGCCTCCCACCCTAGGCTTGGGATTAAAGCTATGTGCCACCGCAGTCAGCTACTGAGATATTTTTATACTCTTATCACCATAAAAACAACAAACAAAAATAAAAAAAACCCTACTACCACCAAGCCATAAGACTTCGCCTGATGTCCCTTTTCTGCCCCCATGGTGATGATTGAACTGGTGGCAGGAACTATTAGGAACATGAAGAAGGGGTTACAATATTTCTAATTCAAAGTCTTCCATCTTTGAAAGTTGTTTGTCCCCCCCATACCCTGTCTGGTATGATCTAGACTTGCATATAAAAAAATTCATTTCACTATAAAAGAGATTTCTGGATGATATGAGCCTGGTTTCTAGCTGCTTCAGCTAGTGTGGCAGATCCTGATTTTAATTAGAATTCATTGTAACTTTTTTTTACTTAATATATATGTACCTATTTCTTTCCTACCTTTATTTCTACCCTAATAGTTACTGCATAGGAGAGCAATCCTAGTTTATATAGGGACATGAATATACGTAACTAAAACGTAGTCTCAGATGTCTGAAGAATTTAAGAGGAAATATATAGAATTCTTAGATGAGGTGGGACAAAGGGACTAAATACACTGGGATAATAGTTAAAAACAAAGGGTCTGAAAGTTAAAAACAAAAGCTGAAACAAAGGGTCTGAAATTCAGTCAAAATATTTATATACTAGTTGTATTTTACTCTGATATTTACTATCAAAGCTGAACTGTTTCTAATTACTTTTCAACAGCAACCATCTATCATTTTTTATATTCAACATTTATATCTGGCTCTTAAATTAAAATTCTGTAGAAGGAATATTTAACAGATTAGTTTACATTGTATTAAAATTTTAATGTATATGGCATTAGATAATCCAAAATTGTTAATGGCAAGCAATTTGTCCAAAAGTGCCTGTACTATGTGTTTCCACCCCAAATTCATTTCCTTGGACCTCATGGCTTCTGAACTTCTCAAAAGCAACATGCATCTAAGATGGTATTTTAGCACTTATAAGCTTTGTCTTTAGCTTATTTAAATTGGAGTGTTAAATAACACTACAATAACAGAAAATGTTGTAAGCAAACTTCCTTCATTGGGATAACAAAGTGTATCACAAACTGCCTGTCTTATTTTGACACTCTGGAACAAAAAAAAAGGGGGGGGAAGGCAAATTATAAGATGAAGGGAACTGACTGACTAGTAAGTAGTCTGTGTATATACTGAGGCTGTAACCTAAAGTAAGAAATAATTTTAAGGTAATATGCTCTTTTCAGATGATCTATGTTCCATCTTTTTTTTTTTTTTTTTTTTTCCCTGAGATTAGGTTTCACTGTGTTGCCCGGGGTAGTCCCAAACTCACGGACTCAAGTGATCCCTAGCCTCAGCCTCCCAGGTAACTAGGATTACAGACACACCACAATGCCTGGCTATTTTTTTTTTTAAAGACTAGGTCTCATTATGTTGCCCGGGGTAGTCTCAAACCTGTGGACTCAAGTGATTCCTAGCCTCCACCCCCCCAAATTGCTGAGATTATAGGCGCTGCACCACCATGCCCAGCTCCTGCGTTCCATCTTTATAGATAACCTTTGTTTTAGCTTAAAGGTCACCTCCTGAGGGAACCCTTCCTGATCTCTGTTAATACACTTATCTTTCTAGTACTCACCATACTTGTGATTAATTATATGTTCTATTATGTGTTAATGATTTTCTCAAAGATGGACTTTAAACCCTACCAGTATAAGGGTCATGTGTTTATCCTGTTCAGTATAGTCATTCCAGCTTCTACCAAAGTGCTTGGCATAGGATTAGTGCCCAATTAAAATTGTTCCCCTAAGCCACTCATACACTAATAACTATGTCGTGAAGTTCAGTAAATGAGACCAAAGTGCTCCTTTTGAGAAGGAGGTGGTCTAAAAGCACAAAAAGGCCAATGCATTATTTTTACTTCAAAGTAAGTCTTCTTTATTTACCTTTAAGTTTCCAGTTTTTTGTGTATCTGGTCTGATGGTCACTTGATGCAAAGATTCTCTTTTCAGAGGGGCAGCTCTATCACCCATCTTGAAGGGTAAAGAGAATGAGAAGATTAAAGGCAAACATTAAAACTTAAACAACACTAGCACTTTAAAAACAAATTGGTCTAATTTAGTTAAGGGTATCAGAACACTTTCAACAGAAATACCAGTAGGCAACTGAGAGATGAGATGGAGAAAGTTAGAGAGATAAAGCTGAAATTGGTGCTTTTAGCTGTTTCAGTCATAAACACTAAACATGTGAAGTATAAAAGGCAGGGAAACTTTTGTAGAACTTTTATCCAAAACTATGCTGGGTATGTGTTATTGGAAGAAACAGTAGGACAGATGGGTACCATTAACAGTTTCCTCTTCTGGAGAAAAATAAAGTGAAGTGGGAGGGATCCAGGGTGGTAAGTTTTCATAATAAGTCTTAAAAACTTTCAAGGCATTATACTCATCAAATCATCCAAAAATTTCAGCCTCTACTTAGTTCAGCTAGTTCAAAAGGGCTTTTAATCCTTTAATCTTCACAGCTTTGTAGTAAATTATACACTCCCATAAAGCAGGAGGGGGAGCAGTTTTTACTCTACCTCAAAGCCAAGTTGAGGCAACTTGCCAAGACTCTACTATGGCAGGGCCAATTTACAAACTGTTTTCTATGTGCCAGAGATTGACCTTATTTGTGGACTTGCTTCCAGCTCTGTGTTACTTGAATTTATAGCATAATTTCCAGTATTTGACTTCCCTTTATTTATATATGTTCATGACTTTGCTGTATGAAATTCTTAAGGGTAGAACTTAGCAGCTATTAAAAAAAACAATAGAGGAATCCTAGCACAATGTGCATATACAGGGAAGCATGCTCTCTCACACACACAGACACATATTTTTTTTTCACAATAACATGAAAACTGGTAAATCACATGGTCTATCAAGATGAGTGACTTAGTTATTCACTTTCCTCATATGCAAAATAAGAGGATGGACTCAATGATCTCTTAAGTTGAGGAGATGGTCTGACTTGTTTTAAAAAAGATTTCCCGACAATACAATTTTGTCAGGGAATTGCCACAAAAGGAATCTTCTCATATACAGATGAAGCAGTAAATCTGAAAACCAATTTCAGTCTTTAAAAAAATGGCAAAATACTCTTAAGTATTGCCACTGTCACTGATTCCCACCCTTAACAACTCATAAAAAAGGAAAAGATCAAGAAGACCTCACTTGGAAATATGGGTCACAGCTTCCCTACCAGATGGGTCACTGGTAACATAACAAGAGGCTTGTCTTCTCTGCCAACAACTTGTAGTCAGGCCTTGGCAAGGCCTTGAACCTCTCTCCATCTCCCTTTCCAAATCAGCACTAACAATGCCTGTGCCAGTCACATCACAGAGCTAGTATAAGGATTAAAGAAGACAAGGATTAAGCACAATACAAATGTGTAGCTTCTCGAGTCCGCCAGAAGACTGTTTTTGAACAGGTGTGGTATGTCATCCACGTACAGACAAAACACACTGCAACAAAGAGCAGATCACAAAAGATCTAAAACGGCTTACCATGCTGAAGGACAGGTTCGCTTGCTTTTCTACCTTGCTCATAGCAACTAGATCTCTTTCTATCAGGTTGACTCTGTGGGTAAGATTACTGACTGTCTTATTCATCCCCTCGAGTTTAAGATCATTCTGTCTCTGGTACCCCACCAGGGCACTGTTTACCTCCTCTAAAGAGTTGTGAAGGTACAGGATACCCTGGAGTGGAAAGAAATCAAGTTGTGGAATCTAGCTGAAGACATATATACTAGACCAGCAGGCCAACAGTACTGAACAATTACGATGTCAAGTTATCAAAGTAAATTCCTTTTCATCATCAAATTACTTTACATCATTGACTGTCTGTCTGTTTTGTACCCTACCCTCATCCCTTCCAAATGGCTCCCAGTTTACTCCCTCTGGAATTGTTTGGCCTCAGCCAGACAAGATGGGGGAAGAAGGAAGAGGGCTACCTACATGATTCACTCTTTGGTCCCAGAAAGCTGAGCCTGGGAATTGATTTCCCAATGTTTACTTCACCTGCTGGCAGAAAAGCTTACTGGGTTATTAACTGAAATGCCCATTAACCTAATTTGTTAGAACAAAACTACCTTAGGAACAATACCAATTACTGAATTGGCTCATGTAGCAAAACCATAACAAGTAGTGCATTATTTAGTACAAGATTCAATTATTTTTATTGACATCCTCTAGTACTGATTGCTACTTAAAAAGGAATGATGACTATAGGTTTCAAAGGGCATTAGAGTCAGCACAGGAATTCTTCTTAGTGAAGATTTCCCTTATTCTCTTTAATGTGATTTCTAAACTCAATATCTGTTCCCCTCCTGTCTTTAGACCTTTGAAAATCCTGATTTTCAAGGAAGTATATGCTTTTTAACATTCTTAAAATTTACTGTGGCTCAAAAGAGCCATCACTCTAAATTACACTGCTATCCATGCATCTTTAACTTGCTGATATTGCTGTTTTTCACAAAGGGTTTCAAGATAATCTGGCCATTCTGTGTTTTATAGTGGTGAAAAGGAATTTACTCCATTGATTGACATGCAGGGAAAAAAAGCAGAGTGCCAATGAAGAGATAGAACAGCATCTTGGATTCCTAGGATAGAAACACACACCCCTCTCTCTTCAGTTCTTGGGCAAGCAAATAAAAGCAAGGCCTGCCAAGACGCCACAATACTTAGCCCCAACAACACAGGCTGCATCCCAAGTGCACTGTGGGCACAGGCAGTTGAGCCAGAGACAAAAGGTACCTGTTTTATGTCTTCACTGTGGGTTTTATTGTCAAGTGCTAATGCAGCTGAAGGTGATGGAATGATGTGGTTGCTTCCACTGGTCTCCAGTGAGAAGTGCCGATTCTGTTAATAGGAATGGAGGTTAGCAAACAGTAATTAAATACTACATCTATGTAATCATGTTTCAGAACATTATATTCTCTCCCAGGGGCCAATTATTTAATCAACAGCATTACCCAGCAACCTACAGCATGCCCAGACCTGTGCTCAGTTAAGCCTGGAGGGCTCCCGACACTTCTGGGGGATGCCCAGTCTGAAGCATGGGCTGGATCAGCAGCACTTAGACTACCTCAGGGAACTGAAAGCTTCCTACTCTGTGTCTCAGCCTCTGAATGGTATGAACTCCCTAGAAACTAGTCCTCCTCTTCCTCATTAACTGTACCATGGACCAACTCAGTCAACTGGCTAGTGCTGCGATTCCCGATACTAAAGAGTTTTTGGAGAGTCAAAGAAAGAGCAACTGGTCATATAACCACTGGCTGTAGGCACTGAGCACAACCAATCATGTACATTATTAGTATTTCAGTTTTAACAGCACATGCCAAGATTTATGTTTGAGGGTTACTCTTCCTTACCCATCTGCTTCCCAATGTCCTTTGCAGAGACTGAAGTATAACATGCTCCTATATACTTTTTCCCTTTAGTGGAAAAAACTTTTCATGGCTTAATCTTTTACAGCCCACATCTATGACTTATTCAGTATAAAGTGTGTCAGCAAGCGGATTACCAATGGCAGCCATGGAAATTTAAAAGAGATAGATTTAATTATAAAAGAACACAACTGGTGAACATAAATCGTTTTCCTTGAAATATGAAATCCTAGACATTTATTAACCCTGCTTTCATAATAAAAAGCCAACAAAGAATTTAAAAAAAAGCCTCATAGTTCTATAAAGCATGAATTTCTGTATTAGAAAAAAGTATTTTAGAAAATATTTGATTACTGTGAGAAATCCTCAAGATATTAAAAATAATAATAAAAGAACCTTAGAAAGGCCTTTATTATGCTACCTTAGAAAGGCCTTTATTATGATGGAGCACATGGCTACTCAGTGGCAATTTGGAAAGGAAATCCTGGGTGTTCAGACATCTAGATCAATGCTTTTTCCTCTGAGCAGTCCCACTACTGTAACAGTGAGGAAGAGGAACACTCTCTTCTGAAACCCAGGTCTCTTTGAAACCAAATGCCTAGTTTTAACTTGAAATGCCAAAGTATGAAAAGAGCATGTGGGGCAGATCTAGAAATTTGTCTAGAAGCTAGGAAACTTTTGTGTGCTTTAAATAGCCCATTTCAAGCACATATAACTCAACTCTACAGTAAAAGAGCAAGGCATGTGCCATCTTATTTTACCCTTTATGAATCCTTCATGAGCTGAACACCCATTAGGTGGTTAATTAAGGTTTCTGAATGACTGCAGACGGTTTCCATCTGCATGGTATTAACAGATTTGAAAATAATTCCTGAGTACTGCAGGGGCTTGCTTCTGTCTTAGTTATCTGTTCTTATCTATTTAAACAGTTATTTGTTTAAGCCCCATATTTTGTGGCTTAAAATCACAATTCATTATTTTGCATGATTTGGGGCGGGGGTGGGGTCCTGTTCACACAATGTAGGCTGAGGTCACACATATGGATGCATTTAACTGGGATTTTGGCTAGAGCTGGAACATCCAAGATGGGCTTTCATCCTCTAGATCTCCTCTTCCCTTGGTCTCTCATTCTGCAGTCTAAGAGCTCTGCCCAAATTCCTTACTCACAGAACAGTGAGAAATAACAGCTTGTTATTTTAAGCTAAGTTTGGGGGTGATCTGTTATGCTTCCCTTTGCTTCCTTTCCATTTTCCTTCTTATCTAGCTCACTCTTGGGAACTGTTTCTTATTGCTGTTATCATCTCCAGCACATTTGTAAAAGATTAGGCTTTTAATGCTATCCACTTTAAGCAGCTTAATTTATAGGTTGTAGAAAAACTAAACAATACACATTATATCTTTTAAAAGGTGCACAGTAGGATCTGTTTAGAAAAATGGAAAGCTGGCATCACCATTATTACACAGAACAGGGTGGGCAGGAGGAAGATGAGTGTGCAACATTTGTAGATTTCCTTACCATGTCATTTTGCAGCAACTCCATGGTTTTCTTATGTTCATCCACAGTTTTCTGCATTGCTTCCACAGCAAGATGGACACTATTTAAAGTATTGCCAATGGAAGCTACACTCTGAACAAAAACATATACGTTTGGTGGTTTTTCTTTTTAAAAATTTTAATAGCTTTATTAAGTGAGAACTGGCACATATTCAAAACGCACAGCTCGATAATAACCATCATTCCCAAGTTCCCTGTTCCTCTTGGTAATTCTCTCCTCACCATCCCCAGAGAACTACTAATCTACTTTTCATCACTGTTTATCAAATCTACATTTTCTAGAATGCATATGAATAGCCACTGGGTATGCATTTTTGGGGGTGTGGTTTCTTTCACTCTGCATAATTATTTTGAGATTTACCTTTGTGGTAACTGCTCTACATGTTCCTGAGTAGCACTGTTTCATGGATACATAACAACAGTTTATTCATTTGTTGATGGACATTCAGTATTTGATTTCAGTATCTGACTACTACAAATAAAACTGAATAAACACTCATGCCCAAGTCTTTATGCGAGAATATGTTTGCACTATGCTTTCTCATCATCACCTAGGAGGTGAATGGCTAATCACAGAGCAGATGTACCCTTAATCTTTTAAAAAAATAAAAAACTGCCAAGTGAGTTTCAAAATGGCATTTTAAATTTCCACCAGCAATATATGAGAGGTTTCTTCTTTTTTTTTGAGACTAGGTCTCAGTATTTTTGCCTGTGGAATCGCAGGCTCACGTTGCCCGGGGTACCACAGACTCAAGCAATCCCCAGCCTCAGCTTCCCAGATAGCTGGGATTACAGGCATGCACCACCACACCCAGCTAAATTTTTTGGAACTAGGTCTTGCTCCGTGCCCCCAGCAGGACTCAAACCGCGATCCCTGACCCCAGCCGTGGTTTCCTAGGCTGCTGCTTAGAGGCATGCACCACCATGCCCGGCCCTGAGAGGTATCTTCTAATGATAACTTCCATGTAGCTTATATGACACAACTAACAGGAAATTATATATATACATAGACTACTATTCTGTCCGCAGCAAATAGTAATTTTTGAGTAAAAAATGAATGAACCACTTTTGTCTTCGGGAAACCCAGCATTGCAGAGATAAAGGAAAAATTTGTTTGACAGTATTTTTCTTCCTCTACTTTAGAATTCTGTTAGCAACTATAAAGTAACATTAGCTTTGGGTGTAACTTACTTTGCTTTCATTATATCAAAGGAGCCCAAGTGAACTGAAGACTTGGTGATATGATTTAGAAACCATCCTCCCTAAAAGGTCTAGCCTCAGGGAACATCTAAAACAATACTATTTGACCTTTCATTAAGATGTACTGATAATTTTATAGGGTCACATTAGTTTTTTAATCAAGATGACTTTTATTACACTATATCCAGAACCCAAGAGAACAGGAGACAGCAATTTCAACATGAAAAAAAAATTAACAAGATACACTGAAACTAGATATTTGAGATAATCTATCATTTCAAAAATGGAGCTACTTGTAATAACAGCAGTGTCTGACATAAACGCACAGTTTCCCAATGAGACAACACCCGGGTAGAAGTCTTTAAGTTGGGATGTTATCGATGCAAGCTCTGTTGTCATAGAAGGTTCAGGCTTTCAAAGACATCTACTGTTAGAGAATCCTCACTGGCTGGATGTATGAGCCCATCAGGACGCACGAAGATAGTGGGCTCTTGTTTAAGGTTTTGTTTTTAAGGAAGCAGCTGACAGAGCCATGTGAACGCCAGAGCAAAACCCTGAAACTAGTATTTTCACCAACTGCCAAGTGCCTGGCACATACTGGAGGAAGCTGTACAAATGTTTATTGAATGAGTAAAAAAACAAACCAATTTCCTTTTCTAATGCAAGACTGCCAGAGTTGCTTCTTGATAAAGGCTAAGAGAGGCTGACCCTTTTTCCACTTGACTCTTGGGGAATAAAGGCAGGAAAAATTTGCTTTCATCCAAATTGTCCCACTACTTAAAGTTGCAAGCACATGACAATACTGATCAGACAGCAAATGGAGACTGACCATACACAGGTGACAAGGCTACAAAACAGCAAAATGTGTTTTTGCTTACCGGTTTAGGAATTTCTCACTCCTTTGTGGAGATAAGATATATTTAAAGAGCCTAGCACATGTCACATAGTCTACTTTTAAAGGTCAAAGACCCTAGTTTGATAAACACCATTTGATATTCCCTTGCTCTAGAAACACTTCTTTTATTTCCTGCTTGAGGGGATGATGTTGCCTATGTTCCAGTTAAACACCTGGTCCCTCTCCCATCCATTTTCTTCAACTAGCTCTAAAGATCCCTGAATATTACTCATCTGGTTGGTTATTGCCTCCTGTTCTGGTTCTGAATCTTAGGGATCAAGTAAAGAGGCAATCTGAATTACTGCTTGCCTAAAATTTAGAGTACAGAGCCTAAGAGTGAATTTGTTAGAAGGTATGCACCTTACCATTATAAAATAATGGTTTCCAGAGTGTTTTTTTTTTTTTTTTTACCAATTTATTCTTCCCTGAGGGGTGCTGCAAAGTTTTCCTCACTCTACATACTTGCCAACTCTTACTATTTCCTGAATTTTCAATTTTTACATTTCTTTGAATGATCTTTTAATTTTTAGATCCTTCTCAACCATAGAAACTAGCAGCAATTTGGAGTAGTTCTTATGTCTAATTGGTTGCCTATTATAAAGGCACTAGATGATGTATGATTCATGATAAAAAGTAAGCCCATGTATGTTAACATAAGGGTTTTGGTAGAATTGGGACTTGAAAAGTCAAGTTGTCAACCCATACAAACCATAGCTAAAGAAATCTGCTGCAAATTAAGAGCATAACCAGACCAAAATAGTAATCTGAATTATTTACAACACTGTGAGACATTCTTTATCACTGCTCTCTTAGAGTTATTGACTTCAAATGCCAGATTTTCAAAGAAAACTTGTAAGACGCTAGATTATAGTGGTAGGTTAATCTTAGTACCCACATATCACACTTACCTTCTGAAGTCCCTCTACAGTGACAGGGAGGCTAATTAGGTCTGCAGCTGATTTCACATTGGCTTTCAGGTGGTTTACTGCAGAAGTCAACTGAGAAATCTGAAAGGAAGAATACAGTAGAATAAAAAGAGAATTTTTTGAGTGAGTACTTCCTTCACAAACACCACAGTTGATGATGATTATCAGGACGCCCTTGGATTTTTTTCTGTGATCCAGACATTATACTTTGTTCAGTTCACAGGGACCTGGAACTGTAGCACCTTGGATAGACTTGAGATCTGGGTGGCAACAATAATACCTTCTTTCTTTCCCTGTCCAATTTAAACACTAGTGCTAAAGAGGGAAAGGCGAGTGTTATTCTTTACCCTCCTCCTGGCAGTTATAAGATCCAAAAATCTTAAATTACCCATAAGATGCAGTGATTACAGCACAATCCTTCAACAACTGGACAAGAAAGCTAATGATCAAGGACTCCTGAAAGATTTCATTTTGGTAAAAAATAACATCTCAGTTATTTACTGAACTTTTTTGTTCCTGCTCAAGTGGGAACATATATTACAAAATAAAAACCCATCATCACAAAATACAGTCTACAGGAACTGTACCCTGACAACCTGAACAGCACTTTCAACTACTTGGGGACTTAGTTTTGGTTTAACAATGTGATTAATATTTCAAACCCAATAGCTCAACCAAAGCACTATTTTTTACCCTGAAGGGGCTCAATAAATACCCACTGACTGGCTGACTGATGCAATGAATGTATTAAAATAGAAACTGAATCAAAATACAATGTGTCTCCCCTTTTGCTACTTAGGAGTAGAATTCTAATAGCTGGACTTGTGTCTTGAATGGGGGCTAGGGGAAACAGTCTAATACTCAATTTCAAGATGTAGTGATCACATCTAAGAACTGTGCAGGTGGTTCAAAATATTCTTGAAAGAGTCTAGTTCTAAAGTGCTGCTTTCCTGTCCTAAATTCTAGGAGGAGGACACAGATTTACCAGCAGCAATTATATTCAGAGCAGCTCATAGAGTAACCAACTGCTAATAATGCTTCTGAGTCTTAACACTGTGGTAGACACCAGACTGATAAGACAGCGTAAATTCTGATCCTCTGCTCTTCCCTTTGACAGACGTCTGGAATCTTCTCTGTGCCAGACTACTGGAGGCATTGTGGAGAAAATGGCCAAGACCATGAGGTTTTGCACACATGAAGTTCACGTTCTAGTAGAAAGTATTAGTTAATACTAAATGCAAAGAATTTATACAGAGCTCTTTCCTTCAAAGAGATAATCTTGACAAGTGACTGGGTAATGAGTAGAGTGGATGGTCTGAGGAAGGAAGCCTCAATAAGGAGATGACATGTAAACTGAGATCTAAATAATGACAAGGAATTAATCATACAAAGACAGAATGAAGCACATTTCATAGCAAAGGGAATTGCTAGGGCAAAGGCACCAGTGCAGGAAATAGCTTGGTATATTTGAACAGAAGGAGGCCTGGTGACAGTAGCTCTAATGTGAGGGAGAAAAGGAGGGGGTGTTTCAAAGTATGTACACAATAGACTCAAAATCACCTAGATAGGCAAGAATATGGTTATCCAAATGACATCAATTTTGAGGTTACTTTCTGGTAATCAGAAGTATTTAAAGAATGATAATGGTCTCACAAATAGCCAGTGTGCCAAGTTGGCATTACCATTTTACCTCAAACCAGAGGAGCAGCTGAAAGCCATTGCAAACAGAATAAGGTAAGGTATTGTTCCACTTTCTCCATGCCTCAAACACTCCTGCGTATAAGGTATCAGCTGCCTCACTGAAACAGTATGCTCTGGAGAGCTGACCATTAACTCTCCAATTACCAAACACACTTAGAACTTCTTCATCACTCATAAGACCTTGGCTACCCACTGATCACAAGTTTTATTTCCATAAATTGCAAAGCAGTATAGTATTTGCTCCTTATATGCTATGGATAATCCCCAGTGAATGCCTGAAACTGTGGACAGTACCAAACTGTTTGTTCCTCAACATTCATACCTATGAAAAGCTTGACTTATAAATCAGGCATAGTAAAGACTAAAAATAAAGTAGAAAAAATACTATAAAATACTGTAATAAAAGATATGTGAATGTAGTTTTTCTTGCTCAAATAATTTATTGTTTAAAGTAAGAATGAGACGGTTGACTGTGAGTGGGTCACTGAAACTGTGGAAAGTGAAACCTCAGGTAAGGGGGAACTACTGTTCTCTATCTTTTAGTGCTCTTTTCTTCCACGGCCAAATTTGGTAGAAAACTACAGCAAAGCCAGCTGTATAGATGAAATGGAGAGTCAAGGAGTATTCTCTTATTGATGTTTCTGGTTTCTGACAGACTACATAATGGCCAGACTGGATTGGAACAGGGCTATAAAAGCAAAAAAAACAAGCTTGCATGTGTAGTGTATCTAAGAGTGGCTAGCACAAAGAAGGCATTTAATGAATGACAGTTATCTTCATTGCTACCACCACAGCATCACTGTTGCCACATAATCTTCAGCATCATGCTTGAAGTTTGGAGTACAGTGAGTGTACAACTTTCTAGTGTATTATGTGTATCCAAAAATAACAATATCACATAAGATTTCTGAATTGAGTGCCAAAAAGAAAAAAAAACTGGAGTGTGCTAGAGGAGAAGGGAACTCTAAGGTCTTAACAATATGGCTCTTGCTGACATACCCTTAGTTCTGGTCTCCTTCTACCAAGCTACAGCTATGATGAACTACTACAAGTTCCTGAAATACTGTGTTTTTCATTTGTCTATGCTTTTGCACAGACCATTCTCATCATTTGCAGTTGATCTAAGCAATCATAGCAACACTGACTTAGTGAGTATTGAATTATTGTTCCTAAGGGAAAAAAAGGGCTGTGTCCCTGAAAGGCCTCTCGTTACAATATTGTCACCAACTGATCAGTACAATATATTATCTTGTTCTATGTCTGCTTATGTTTAAAGATAGCTTGTTTAATGTATATTATTGAACTTGGGCCTGAAAGAAGCTTATCTCATACGTGTGTATTTTCTGTAAGGCACATCACAGCCTTCCTGCACTTAGTAATACCAGACATTACTTCAGCACTATGTTTGGGGGTCATTTTAAACAGCAAATGACCAACAAAAATGCCTTCTGATTTATTGACTGAAAAATGCTCTTGCTTTATGCATTCTTGCCTGGCCAAGGAAAAGTACAATTATGTGAAAACATGGTACTGAATACATTGAGAAAAGGACATTGGTTTAAAGTTTGAGAGGTGAAACAACATGGAGTGTTGATCTGGTGATCAAATTTTGCGTTAGGTGACTCAAATTTCTTGCCATTGTATGCCTATCATTGAATTACTAAGAAAGCCTCACAAAGATAGAAGGGTCACAAAGAAATTTTACTGAGTAGGTTAATTTACAGGAATCTGCAAACAATGAGGATTAACTGTACTAATGTTATTTCTAGAAGGTTTTCTCTTTCTGCAGAATTCTCTGGCCAACTCTTATTTACCCTTCAGGATT
Source organism: Uropsilus gracilis (assembly GCA_004024945.1). Classification (NCBI taxonomy): domain Eukaryota; kingdom Metazoa; phylum Chordata; class Mammalia; order Eulipotyphla; family Talpidae; genus Uropsilus; species Uropsilus gracilis. The sequence continues at coordinate 15,299 of PVHY01017174.1, forward strand.
CAGCTCAAAAAGCAGCTCCTTAAACATGTTTAAGAATGAATGGTCTTCAAAGAGGATGAGATTCTCTATAATGGTTGAGAGTAGGTATAGGTATAAAATCAGAGTTCAAAAAACAGGAAAGTAAATAAGATTTTAACTACTGGGTTGAAGATTTCAAAGTAAAACCTGATTTTAACTTATTCAAACTGATGACTTTAACTTCAAGTAACATTGTGATAAGGACAGTTTTTGTTACCTGATAACACATTTTCTTGCTGTTTAAGCCATTTTGAATACTTCCAAAAAAATCACCACTACAAGTATTTTAATTGAGAGTTCTGTTTGAGAGTTTAAGCTCATCAGAAATGCATTAACATTCATTTTAGAAAATCACTCAGAGAGTGATGAGATCCCCTCTGACTCTTCCCACTGCACCATACCAGCAGAGACTATCTCTAAATAGGCTGGTTTCATCAGTCAGCCTTATTATTGAAAATCTAGTGAAACCAAAATGGAACTGAGTTCAAGTATGAAAGTATTTGCAATTCTATCATTCAAATATGAACTCAGTTTAAACAAGAAGTAAACTTTCTGGCATGTCTGCCTTTCTAGGCATCTCTTGCATTAAAAATAACAGCCCGGTCAAGAATAAAATGATTCTTTTGTTTCCAGATTGCTGGTTAAAGAGCACCAAAAGAAACCAAAATATGTATCAAAGATTTGAAACCTGCCTGTCCTCTGATACCAAGTATCCCCTTGACTCCTCCTACATTGATTTATAAGGAATGAGAAAAGAGGACTCTTCACACCTAAACAATCCCCTCACATCAGAAGGGTAGACTCCATGGCATGTGGTTTGTCTTAGTGAGTGTTGCTAGTTACTTATCAGCACTTCACTGTGATTTTCATTTGCTGTTAATTTCTGGTCAAACTAATGATCCATTTCATGAAGACAGGCAAGACCACAGTTTATCCTACTGTTTTTGTAAATACCTGCTCTTTGCTAATTATTAAATTAGAGGATAAGTGATAGCAACTAAATACTAGGTGCTACAATCCATCCTTTCAAGAATGAGTTTAAACACTGAAATAGATCGGAGTGGAAGATACATAAAGCATCTTAATATTAAGGGTGGGTTACTGTTTTCAGAAACGTTTATTTCAGTCATATATGATTTCAATGAATATGTGTTCTAGACTAAAGTTTGAAAGCTACTGGCCCAGATCATTGATTTATGGTCTTAGGGGCTGAAGTGCTCTGCTTCTCTACTACAATTGAAAGGTGGGACAGCTTCAGAAATATTTGCAGGAATTTTATTTTAACACAGTGCTCCTTGGCATTGCTTTGTTCTGAACCTTGTGACTCCAATCTGAAGAAAAGACTATGCTCTTATCCCCAATGAGGGTGGTATATCTGTTTTTAAGCATTTTGCAATTCTATCATTTGGTACTTGAGTACCAAACGTTTTCTTTTTAATGACTTTCCTACTACACTACAAAAACTGGGATGTAACTATAATTATCCAGTTTTAAGTGTGACATCTTATACATATCAGAGCTTGACTGACACTCTGGGATAAGCCCCTTTCCTCTGGAAAAGTTCCTCATTTAGAATGACTGCTTACTGAAAGATCTGACCAATTTAGGAACTGGAAAGTTTTTGCTTGCCTGGTCAAGGCATTTAACTCCACCACCTCCTCCCGTGCTATTCTAGAATGACTAGCATTAGTTGTTGATGTTTTCTATGTTTGTTTTAGGTCAGTGTACAGCACTATACTACAGAATTGCATCTGTAAGTCTGAAACTCCATTAAAAAAATAAATATAGCTAATAAAAATAGGCTGTCCATTTTCTGCGGGGCTAGAAAACATTCTTTTATATGGTACATTCATTGCTCCTGAGAAAAGTTAAATCAAGTGTTTTCAACTCTTTCTAAACTACTCTATTCAATAAAACTGTTCTTTTGCAGAAAGGGCTAACATTTTAAATATGTGGTAAATGTGTAACTATTTACTTGACTTTAATGTGTTGGAATCATAGTATGCAAAATACCACCTCTAAAAGATAAACAATCTGGAGTTCCTTATACTTAAAAATGCATACTAAGCAAACACAAGTAAATATTCATTGCTTATGTAAAAATCATAGGTTTGCTACCTGATTATTCATTTCTGTGATATTTATCCAGACTTTGTTCAAGCCCAGCTCTCCAGATTCAATCTTCTCCAGTTGCTTTTGTTTGCTGAGTAGTTCTTCATTAAGCTTGGGAATTTCTTGGAATGAGCTTTTCTGATTAGACTCCACTAAAAGCAAAATAAAGAACAATCTTAAGTAGTTATAAAATTCCCTCATGACTTCAAGATGAAAAATGATCACAGAGTAGGAAATAAGTTAGATGAGTAAAAGTCAGTTTTAGGAGGACAACGTCTGAATTCATGGATATCAACCATACCATTCTTTATATAAATGTATGTCTTTAACACTAAAGCTTCATTTAGACTGGGGCTATTTCACTACTGGCAATATAGCCAAAAAGTAAGGTGGTTAAAACCGCTAGAACATCAGCAGGGAGCTGAATCTGCTTCTCAACTGTGTAACTTACTGTGATGTTGAACAAATTACTCAAATTCTTTGAGCTCAGTTTCCTCATCTGCAATGCAGAGACAAAATTTATTTTATAGAATTGTTAGATTTAAGAGAAAGAATGGCTGAATAGTAGTAAACACAGCTGTCTAGGCATACAATAAATGATAAACATTAAGAACTGACTAACTCAACTAAGAGTTTTTTTGATTAGTCAATAAACCTTACGCCTTTACTGCTCATAAGTTATATCTCTAAATGCTTACATTTTTCTTTTCTTCTTCTGGTCAAAAGTATAGTGTCAGGTTTTTACCAATTTCAAGTATTGTTATAAAAATAAGATTTTAAATCTTTTTCATAAACAGCAGTATTTTCTTAAATCAACTCTAAGTAAAATAGAAGATAAAGTAACATGCTATGTGAAGTACAGGGTAATATTTGACTTTTCTTCTGAAAAATATATCTCCTAAATGGTATAGACATTTGCAAACCTGAGGGCAGAGGTCTGAAAGAGCATTTTCTCTTCTTTAAGTGTTTTTTTTTCCCATGGAAAATAAAATACTGATAATAATTGATCCCATGGTGTAAAACCTACATCATTTTCTAAAAAACTATATATTATTAAATTCACATTTCATGACCTATCATTGACTATTTAACATTTACTTTGCAAGGCTATTTGAACATTAACACTTGTGTTTATATATGTTCTATTATTTTCCTACAATCTACTGTATGTAGTTTTATATTAAATATAAAAAGAACAAGTACAAATGATTTAAGAGCTTTGCATATAAATATATGTATTAAAATGCAGTTTTTCCACCAATCTTAATAAAAGATCACCTTTCAAAGGGCAAAAACAAAACAAAAACAAAAACAACCATATATTGCTTAATTAGCTTTAAAACCAAAAGCTGGCATAAAGAACAGATATAAAAATTTTAAAATGTAAGCTCCAAGAGCTTTTTGTTTGGATTTTATTCATTTCTGTATGCCTGGCATATTCAGGCACTCAGTAAGTAGTACTTACTGACTTAGGCTGGTTTTTTGCTTATACCCTAATCATGTTTCTCATCGCTTTACTTATCTCTCCAATCCACTTTCTAGCCAACTTCATTTTCTTGACACACCAGCCTCTAAACCTCATTGACTTTGTACACACTATACTTTCTCCCCAGATGCCCTTGGATTGCCCTCTTCTTCATTCCTAGTCATTTAGCCTAGTCAATGCCTTTCCACATTTAGCACAAATAGGTAGGCCTCTATCTTGGACCACCACCATCACCACCTCTTTACTACTCCAAACACCCGAGCACTTAACCCACTGTGCTGAAACTATTTACTGTCTCTTCCCCTAGACTGACAAGAGAGCTGCCCAAGAATAGGTTTTATTTCTTTACACATCCCCAGGGCCTAGCACAGTGCCAGGAATACTGAAGCACTGACATGCTTGTCCATGAAAAAACTGTATGGTACGAAATGGAGCAAATATTATACCACTAAGTGAAATAAAACACAAAAAACTCAACAACAAAAGAGCGCCACAGAAATAGGGAGCTGTAGTATATCTAAAGCAAGCTCAGTATCTGAAAACTCATAAATGTTAAATCAGATAAATTTTCAAAAATCTATGACAAAGGAGTTTTAAATAAATAAGACTTCTCTAAGTGCTTTTAATGTAACATTTGATTTACACATGCTGTGCAGGACTATGTTCATTCTTTGCAATAAGAACATTTATAGTCTAATTATGTAGCATTGAGAATTTTACTGCATTTCTTTTACATTTTTCAGTTAGGTTGTGAAGAAAAACTCATCCCAAACATATCTGTTATCCTCAAATGGTCAAATATCCTAAGGGAGTACAGGGAGGTGGGGGGGGGGGTCTCTTTCTTCCTTGCAGTCTCTAAGAATTAAGCAGAAGACAAAAGTGGAAAAGGAAATAAGACAATCACATAAGTTGGGTTACCATTATTATTATTCTTTTTTGTTCTGAAGGGGTTACAATTATTAACTAATAAATAAATAAAGCTGACACTCTGGCGCCTGAGGATTATATAAATCAATATAAATCAAGAGGGTTCGTATTCATTATTTGACTTGGAACTTTTTAGGGAAGACAATTCCAGTCAGGGTATCTTGATTACATAAGTAGTAGGAAATACAGCAAAAACAACCATGAGCACTAACTTTTATTCTTTCAATGCAGAAAGCAAGTCATTTGAAATTTAGTATATGAATACTAAAGAAAACTTACCTAGCCCTTCTCCTGAGAGTTCTGCATATACCCTTCAGACAGAATATATACAGTGTGAATAACAACTCTTTATATATGGTCTTTAGAGTTTCAATAAACTTTTATGTAATTGTCCAACTTGCTATTAAACCCCTACTATATGTACTCAGCCCTAATGCACACAAAAGACCCTGAAGCTCTCAGTCTACGAATAGCCAGGTGTCTTCAGATATACTACACAGTTGTGACAGATGTCATAACAGAGGAATGCCTACAGTGCTTTGGTAATAGATATCTTTATGTTTTATGAACAGGAAAATGAAGGCTCAGACAGTAAGTGATTTGACTGAGTTTTACACAAATATGAGCAAACTAGGATTCAACAGTCAAACCTACTCCTGACACCAGCATTCTTGCTGGTATATGTCAAAAGTCACAGGCTCTTACCTTTTTTTTTTTTTAAATCGGTGGCTTTTTTTACAAATATATTTTTTATTGATTACACATATATATTTCCATCGCTGTATACCCCAAAGTTCTCCCACCACCATGTCACCCATGAATCATCATTCTGAGCTCTTGTGCTCACCCCTCTTGATTTCACAGGCACTTATTATCATGCCTTCATTAACATTTTTTTTTTTTTTGAGACTAGGTCTCGCTATTTTTGCCTGTGGAACCGCAGGCTTTCATTGCCCGGGGTACCACAGACTCAAGCAATCCCCAGCCTCAGCTTCCCAGGTAGCTGGGATAACAGGCGCGCGACACCACGCCCAGCTGGTTTTTTTTTTTTTTTTTTGGAACTAGGTCTCACTACGGGCCCCAGGTGGGACTCGAACCATGATCCCTAGCCCCAGTCGCTCCATAGGCTGAAGCTTACAGGCATGAACCACCGTGCTCGGCCTTCATTAACATTTTTAAGTTCTGTACTAAATGACTAAATTGCTACTCTTCTTGTCTGACCAGAAAAGGAGATGCCTGATTTATTAATACTTTCCTTTTCTTCTAAAATTCTTTCCCTTTATTCTGTTTCACCGTTTCCCCTTACTTTAAGAGCTGAGTAACAAAGATGGATGGTTGGGAACAGAATATTCCTTAGAATAACTGTGGCCATCTTCTGAAGTACCTGGTTCTGGAAAAAGAATGTTCGGAAGAGTTTCAAGGCCAGTGAGTACTTTCAGCTTATGGATCAAGTTACAACTTGACCACAAGGAAAAATACCAAGGCTCTGCTTTGCTTTCTATTTTGGACATCTGGGCAATCCTGCCTCCTTTTCTCACAATGTCTTGGATAATTTATTGAAGTTTTTAGAACAAGGGGCTCTGAATTTCCCAAAAAAGTATTAGAACTAGGAGGTCTTATTTGAGTGAGTGACTTCAACTATCCTCTTGAAAACCAAAAACTGAACTTATATGTAAAACAGACGCATATTCTAAAGATAGATTATTTAAACTCAAGAAGGCTGACCTCATTTAGTCAAGACAGTGGTTTTCACAAACTCTTGGGCAAGTGGTCCACATCAGTTTAGACTATAGACTGACTGGGCCACAGACTCCCATCCCCTAATCTCCCTTGGGAAGTCTTGTTTTAGACATTTAGAAGTGCTGGCATTTCTACTATACCAAACCAAAGGCAACAAAGACTTAGACTGACAAGTTTAAATCTCCTTACTTCAGCTGGCTGACAAATGTAGGTCCCAGGGGAATGGTGCTCAATGGTAGTTCAGGGTACAATTTCTGGTATCCTTTGAATATATTATTTCTAAGGGCTGGTAAACGAGTGATTAATATGTACCTGTTGACTGCCTGCAAGGTGTACAACATGCACATACTTTATCTCTAAAGAAATTCTCTGAAAAGCTCAGCAAAGATATAAATTATGCAAGTGTCCTGTAAACACAGGCACACAGCAGACAGAGAAAATAATACCCAGAGGAGAGAAATGAGTAATGAGTTGAAATATATAAATAAACAATTGCTATATGTGATCAAATAGACTGTAGCATAAACCTAGGAGGCCCAACTAATTACTGAGGGATGATGGCAGAAAGCTGTCTTCAGTGATTATTTATAGGTAAATATTGTTCCTGAGAATCTTGTTTGCAAGTTTTGATTATTCCTTACAAATGAAATACTGGCCTTCAAAACACCTAATAATACTGCTAAGGACATAAGTCTCATTCTTTCTCACACTGTACTCTGACTCAGCCATTTGAGAAAACAGATAGGTCAGGGTGAGTCTGTTAGAAAATTAGGGATTACTGAATCCCAGTCTCTGAATGAGAAATTTAAAATAATCAAAATTAGTGTATGTATGTATATGTGTGGCCCCCCCAAACACCATCACTAGAAACATTAACACACTAAAGATCAACTATCCCTAGTCAGGTCCAGAAATAATTGCAATTAGCAAAAACAAGTTGGGGTGAAGGAAAACTAGGATGTTGTAATCTCCTAAAGTCTAAGGTGGAAAATAAGGAAATAACTTTAAGTACAGTTCTAGGTCAGAAGGCCTTAAAAGTCTGGTGGTTGATTTTCTGGTGTTGCTGGTTAGGGTTAGGGTATTTGCGAGTAAGTAGAAACTGGGTTCTTATTTGAGAAAATTAACTCTTGAAATACAGAACCAAAGATATCAGTATTGTTAATGGAAGACATTTAGATTGTATCTGGTTGAAGCTTATTATGCAAATATAACTGGGGAAAAAAAGAAAAAGAATTTTGGATGTGTAAAATACAACTATAATTTAGAATATATAAAACTATCAAATTAAAAAAGTCTCAAACTTTAAAGACTTACCAGACAAATATCTGTGACTTAGCACAAAGTAAGCACTTCATAAATACTGGCTATTATTATTATTGATTCATATGCTACTGTACTGTTTCTGAGACACCCCTACATTCTTCTGTAAATAGCTCTGTGAGGAAAAAGTGAGTTGTACAGTGTTGCCTAGGTGGAAGTTAACCAAGGTTCCAGACTCCTGGACTCTGGCATTTTCTGCCTGTACCATGAACATTAACTATAACCCCATTATTTTAGAAGTTATTTGTTCCACTGGTGCATAAAACAAGCATTTTTTTTATTTGTGGGTTTAGAAACAAATCACTGCTAGGATTCAAGCAGAAAGCTAAGAAAAAGTATAAAGAAGCTGAAAAATGTGGAATTTCTTTATCAGAGTGGGCAAAATGCTTAATTTTCACCTGGAAAAAACTAGAATTCAAAATTATATTCTGAAAAGGATGACCACTTACTTGTCCGAAATTTTTCCTTGAGAGCATCCAGATCCTCCTTTAGAGCAACTTGCATCCACACCAAGCCAACGCAGGCCACGACACAGGCAGCAAGGATGACAAAAGCACAGAGGGGATAACAGATCTTGCAGCATCGTAAATAATCTCCCCTAATCATAAGAACAAATCATAAGAACCAGGAGAAGTATGAGTACAGTTCTACTGGAAATACCATATATGTGTCACTATACAACCATCTTTTCTAATGAGAAACAGTTGATTTATCAGGGGACATACTTAAAGCTGAGTAGCAGGTTGAAATGATGAAATGATATGATCTATGAAGAGTTCATCTATTGGCTACAAAGGTTTCAAACTTCACATGACATAGAGGGAGATCCTGCAGGCCAAAGGAAGCACCTGTGAGCATTGCAGCTCACTGCCATCATTATCAATTCAAGTTTGGAAACAAGATCTGGTTAGGAGAGTGTAAAGACCAGAGCTTCTCTACAATTCTTCACTGCACTGTTAATGACCTATATATTTTTTCTCTTCAATACATACTCGAGGGAACCTTGTTACAGTTTACTGAAACTTCATGAACTTCTGTGCAAGTTTTACTGCAAACAGAATGAAATAAATACGAACTGTAGGTTTAAGTGAATACCTGGTACACTTTAGCTTATCAGCTTAGAAGGAAGAAAAGGTAGAAAGGAGTTTAGATTTCACACTAAATTTCAAACAGCATTCAGGGACCAAATTTACCCAACAGGATAACTATTCCAGTTGAACTATTCTATTTCACTAGCTCTTCACATCACCCCCTCCCTCAGAATTAACCTTAATTACCTAATCTGATAATGCTCATTGAAAATGAAAGTTCTTTAACAAAATAAAAGGACATTGACATTCTAAACAAACAAACCTCAAAAGACACAATCTCTTAGCACTCAAAATTTCAGCTCAGTCCTAGCATCTACATCCTCAACAACACTCACGGCAGGGTGTGCCCTATAGGGTCTGAGGAGAGCGCCTCAATGTTCCTTAATCATTTCCCACCATGAAGCCCAATTCCACTGTCCTCAAAGCTTGTTTGGTCTAGGTGGCTGCACTACCTAAAAGTGGTTTGGGGGAAAGCTGCCTCTTTATCTGCCCCTCCCTTCACATATTCTCAAGGCTCACATTTTCTTTCTTTTTTTTTGAGACTAGGTCTCGCTATTTTTGCCCATGGAACCGCAGGGCTCACGTTGCCCGGGTACCACAGACTCAAGCATCCCCAGCCTCAGCTTCCCAGGTAGCTGGAATTACCGGTGTGTGCCACCACGCCCAGCTATATATTTTTGGAACTAGGTCTCATTACATGGCCCTGGCGGGCCTTGAACGGCGATCCCTGGCCCCAGCCGCGGTTTCCTAGGCTGCCACTTACAGGCACACGCCACCATGCCCGGCCAAGGCTCACACTTTCTATAGTTTGTCTTTTACTATAGTTTGTTCCCCTGTCACCAACAAGAATGCAAAAAATAATTATTGCAGCTTTAAGGTCCCTATCTCTTCTATGCTCTTAAAAAAGGTGCAGTCCCAAAAGCTGCTCGGATTCAATGTCTCTGTGTTAGCTTCTTTGCTCCTCCCAACTTGATTTCTCTGGGCTCTTGGCACATTTGCCAAGTTCATATTCTCACCTTAGATTCAGTGCTTGTCTTTGTAGCATAGAGATAGATTTCTATCATCCTTCATCCAGACCCTGAAAGCATGTTTTCCCTAAGGAAATAGCTCCTTCTTTACCTTCCAAGGTATACACTCTTTTCTTCCCTTCAGCTAATTGCCTTGGTAGTCCAAGACGAAGCCTTTTCCCCCTCTGATCCCGCACCACTGCATAATTCACCTGACAAAGCGAGAGCGATTTCCAGCTACACCGAATTCCTCTTCCTCCTCCGAGGTGGACTCTGAATCTGAGTCAGGAGGCTCAGTGCGAAGCAGGCGGTGGCCTGAGCCTTTCTTGGGCTTCTTTCTCCTGCTGTCCCCAGCCAGGCCGATCAATGCATTGAGTTCTTTGCGCTTTTTCATTTTCTTGTGGGGGGTGAGTGGAGCACCCACTCCTGAGCTGCCAGGTTCGTACCCGACGCCCAGTTCTCTCGCTGCCTTGGAACTGCCTTCCAGGGTGGGGAATTCTGGGCCAGAGCCCCCTGGTCACTCCCACCCAGGGGTGGGGCAGACCAGATCCGCTGGGGGCTGAAGACTGGAGCCCAGCGGAAACTGGAACTCAAATGGGTAGGGGAAGTCACATAGAGATGGCCAGGGAGCTGGTGATCCAAATGGCTAAGGCCCTGGGCATGGAGTGTCAGTTAACTTATAAAGTGTTAAGGGAGGCAACCTTTGTCTCTCCAGGGGATAGAAAGTCAAGAACCAGAGGTTCTCATTTCTGAGTAAGAAAATAAACTTTCTAAGGGTGCTTCAGGAGTTAGGGAACGATACACCGATGGGTGTTTTGGACTCCCGGGGCAGGATTTCCAATGGAGAGGGAAAATAAACTTGTTCTTGAACGGGAGAAGAGGAAGCACAGAGCGACACTGTGGGAAGGCGCTAGGCTCTCCCCAGCTGGACGTGGCAGGAAAGGGGGTCTCTTAGCCGCTACAACCTCGACACAGCCTGGGCACCGAAAAAATGCCCGGGTCTGGAATGATCACCGTTCTCCGGCCTTTGTCCTGAGTTTGAAGGGAGCCTGAGATCAAGGAAGACCGAGAGCCCAGGTGGGAGGACTCGGCTTGGGAGGAGTCAGTCCCGCGCTAGGGGAGACCCCAGTCCCGCAGTCTGGGTCGGGAGAAGGGAGGGCGGTGCTGAGGGCCGACCGCAGCTCAGCCCACCTGAAGCGCTCCCGCCCAGAGTCTGAGGTGTTCTGACACGAGCAATTCTCGGCAACTCACACGCGCCGCCTCCACTCCAGCCGCGACTCCGGACCTTGCTCCGGCTGCGGCCACTGCTGCTCCCGACGAGCTGGCGGCGGCGGCGGCGGCCGCGGGCTCCAAACCCGGGCCATCGCTCCAGCCCCAGCTCACTTCCCCTTTGGCAGCAGCCGCCGGCACCGCCTGCCAGTAAGCCGCGTTTTCATTGGCTACCGTCCTGGTGACGTCACACCCGGGCGCGAGTGAAGGCGAGGAGGCGCGGGTTTAGGCGAGGCTAAGTCCCGCCCATCGTTCGGAAGCCCGGGTCCCGGTCGGGCCACCTGGGAAGGGCAGTTCACCTGCGTGTCAGAGGAATTTGTTTCCTGATGATTCGGGACCAGGGCAGGTACAGCGCACAGCTGCTTGACCTGCTTCGAAAGTTTACCAGGTGTCCCTGCCCGCGTGAGCTGAACTTACTAGGCCGGGAGGCTCCGCCCCTCTGACTTGCCGGCTGTTTATTAAAAGTTCAAGCGTGTTACAGAGTAATCACCCGTTTAAACACATGTATTCATTCAAAAAGTATTTATTTAGCGCTTACTACGTGTCAGAAGACTTCTAGTGCTGACGATCCAGCAGTGAACAAAATAACCACTGTCCCTGCCTCCCAATGTAGGGATGCCAGATTTAGCAACATGAAAATTTTTAGTTTAAATTTCAGATTAAACGGCGATTTTAAAAAAGGTATAAACACGTCCAATGCAACATCTGGGACATCAGCAAAGTTATTGGTTGTTCATCTGAAGTTCGAACTTAACTGGGTTTCCTGTGCCAACCTTATGCCTGCAGTTTATACTCCAGTGGAAGAGAGCAACAACAGGTAGTTATATAAAATGTAGGGGGGCATAAGTGTTATTAGGAAAATTGAAACGTGGTAAAGGGTGTTGCATGCCTGTTGATAAGGGGTTATTTGGTTACAGACTGGCAAGAAGGGAGTTGTGCAGTGACCATGAGAGAAGACTGGCCTGGAGACTTGGTGTGGCTGGACTGGAAGAGCAAAGAGGTGAGCAGTGGGAGGTCAGACAAGCATGAGGGGCTGGATCGCCTAGGATCCATGGACCACTACTAGGACATCGAGAGACCTTTGGTGCTTTACTTTGAAAGGAGGCTCACTTAGCTACTGTGTGAAAAGCGTGCCTGGAAAGTGTAAGGAACAAAAGAAAGCAGTCACAGTCCAAATAGAAATGATAATTGTAGATCCAGGTGGTAGTTGTGGAGATAATGAGCATTCTTAATACTTCTTGAAGCTGCTGGTGGATAAGATGAAAGTGTGAAAGAAAGAATGGTAAGGAATGATTACTATAAAAGAGAAAAAGCTGCCATTTTCTGAGATGGGGATGAGCAAGTTTGGGACATACTTGAGAAGCCAATTCGATATTTGAACAGCTCATATAGGAACGGCTTTTCCCTCTGCGAAATGGGATTAGACTGCTATTTCACAGACAAATGACAAGATACTGGTATATCCACACAGAGTTCTGGGCACAGTTTGGGACCTGAAACATAAATTTGAGTCACCAGAAGTAGATGATATTTGAAACAAAGTGCTTTGAGCTACTTGCAAGAAAGTCACTTAAAGTAATTATTTTATACCCAAATTCTTATTGGGGCAATTTTCTATCTTTGTGTAGATATACCCACCCAAAGCCTGGCCTGTGTTTTATTTGTCTTTGTCTAACACAGTGACAGGCACCTATACCAATGACCTAATAAATAAGCGATGACTATATGAGTGGGCAGAGGTATAGAGAAGTATGAATAGAATCTTGGAAGAGAGCAATGATTAAGTCATTCTTAAATACTTGCTCTGTCAGCGTAGATGTCACTTAAATTCTCTGAGCTTCAGCTTTCTCGTCTGCAAAATGGGGATAAATCTCTGTTTAAGCAGACAGGTAGACAAATGAGAAGATGCTGGTAAAGTGCTTTTGAAGCTCCCATCTTGTTGCAGTTACAGTTACCCTGTTTTTATTGTCTCCTTTTGTTTCTTGAATACAGCTGCCCAATAGAGTATCCACAAAGAGTAATTCAAATTCAACTTAATTAAAATGAAATAAAAAGTATAGCATAGTTCCTCAGTCTTACTAGTCACTGTGCTCCTAGTCATGTGTGACTAATGGCTAGTAGCACGTAACAGAACCTTCCTATCATTGTAATAGACAGCTCTGTCCTAGTGCCTCTGCAGTTCTGCAGATGGACAGGAAAGGGTCTTGACTTAAGGAACCACTTCACAAACATATCCTATGGTCATGAGAAGCCCCAGCCAGTGACTGGTTCAGTATCAACCTTCCCATGTTTCCATAGCCCTGATGTTCTTCCCTCTCTTGTTTTGACTCTCTCCCTCCCCTTCCCCTGCTGTATGCCTTGACCATTTCACAAACATATCCTATGATCATGAGAAGACCCAGCCTGTGACTGGTTCAGGATCAACCTTCCCATGACTCTCCTGTGTTATAGATACCATATTGTCTCCAAGGGAAACAGGGTTTCTCCAAGAAAGACAGGGCCAAGGATGAATCACCCAGTTGCAATAACTTCTGGAAGCTTAAGTCTGTACTCTCTGAGGAGGAAATCCCCTCTGGGACTAGCCAGTGGGATGGATATAGGTAGGGAGCTGGAGGAGTGGAGTTGAGAAGTAAGGGGAAAATTCTGGATCTGTCATATGACCTCTCTGTCTGCCTGTTTGTTTATTAATCTCTAGATAGCACCCCTCCTTTGTTGAGTAAACATCCTAGTGAGTCACCCTTTGAATGCAGTTGGCCAGCTGTTTACCTTCTTTCAGGAGCTCTTGGATACCTCTCTGGCCTGCCTCTTTGACTCTGGGGCCCTGAGGACTGGAGATTAAGCCAATCTCAGAACAAGAGTTTCTGCACTGAGAAGTACATGTTGTCATTTCCCCCCTCCTTCAGGCTTCCTCAAAGTTGTGACTCATCTTTACATGTGAGGATGTTCATATTATACCCTGTGTGTGTCTTTGGCGCCCTGTTACCCTCTCAAAATCTGCCTGAGATGTAGTGTGAGCTTGGGTAAGTCGCTTTGTGGTCCAGATGCATCATTCTTTCCATATGGAAAACAAGAATAAGAATAATTCTTGCCCAGCCTTTGACTCAGTGCTTTCTAGGGGAGGAAGTAGCATGAAAGTGCTTTATATGCTGTGAAATGTTATCCAGATGGGTGATGCCTGCTGAATCCTCCTAGGAGCTTTGTGGGGAAGGTGGCTAAGGATGACTTCCCTGCACTCGAAAACCCACCATATTTAAGTGGAAAAGCCACATTTTTGAGATCTTGTGTTACCTAGGAAGACTACAGAATGCTTCTGCTCGGGAAAGCTGAGGCACAGGATTGAAGCAAATTTGCTTAGGGCCATGGTCAGAAATCATATACCGGGCTTCCAACTTCTGGGCTGAAGCTCTTTAAGGTCTAAGTCTTCTCTCCTCTGGTATCTAAGTTCATGTTGGAATTCTGTTACTTGACAGCTATGTGACCTTTGGTAAATTACTGTGCCTCCATGAGCTTTAGATTCTACTTTTGTGAAATTATGCTACTAATAGTACCCTGACTGGGCTACATAAACTTGTGGGACTCAGTGTGAGTAGAAATGCAAGGCCTCCTATTTAAAAAGCAAGAAAAAAGGCATTTTTTCCATTCTTCCACAATTTCTTGTTCAATCTGTCATATGCTGTTTAGTATTCACCATTAAATATCTGTTTCCTTGGGCATGCAGATACTCTCAGGGGCACAGAGCTCTGTTTCATGACTCGGCACACACCCTCAACCCAGTCTTCCAGTGTCTGCATACAGGAACAGAGGCAGAATGAGGGAACAGGCAAGTATGAGCTCATTCTGGAAAGCGGGAGGTGAGGAAAGGCGGAGTATGTGTGAACTGAAATGCTAAATCCTCAGTAATACAGGTCCATTGCTCATTTGCATATGAATTACAAAATATAAATTCAAAGATACTGTTGTTATGATTTTCAAGATGAAGACTACAGAAGGTTAACTCCCTGTTGTTAGACATGTTTTCAGGTGCGCCCTCTGCGCCTGCCCTGGTCATGCACCCATGGAACTCTCCCTGAGAGTACCCAGCTCACAGAATAACTGTAACAAAGTCCTGTGCTCAGTAAGTGCCAGCTGTTCCATTAATGTGGACATTAATTATTAGATGTGATTCATTAAACATCTTCATTTACCTAATAGAAAACGCTGCTTCTATTTGCTATAGGACTTTTTTAATGAAATATTTTTACTTTCTTATGTTGTTGTTCAATATTTGATTTCTTCCCTCAGCTGTAGTCCTCATAATCTTTCACTACTATATCATATCATTGGTGAACCATCACCATAGCCCGGATGTTCTTCCCTCCCTTGTTTTGACTCCTCTCCCTCCCCTTTCCCTGCTGTATGCCTCAGATCTATAGTTTGCTGGCAAGTTTTGAGCCTCCCCCTCTTTTTATCCTTTGTTCAGTTTCCCTGAATTCCTCCTATAAGTAAAACCATCCGATACTTTTCTTTTTCCTTCTGATTTATTTCACTGAGTATAATCCATTGCTGGTGGGAATGCAAACTGATCCAGTCACTTTGGAAAGCTTGTGGGCTAACATATGAGCCAGTAATTCCACTCTTAAGAATATACCCAAAAGAGACAAAAATATTAATTTGAACCTGAACTCTTATGTTTATTGCAGCACTGTTTACAATAGTTAAGCTATGGAAACAACCTAAATACTCCCAAATAGATGAATGGATCAAGATGTTGTATATATACACAATGGAATACCACTCAGCAAACAAAAAGATAAACTTATCCCATTTGCAGCAACACAAATACAAAAACTTTTTTTCCTGGTGTTTTCTTTCCTGGTATTTGGCTATGATAAAAGGTGTGTGTATGGGAGGTGGGAGGGATGGGCAGGAACAGAAACAAACACTTAAAAATACTTAGGTGTCAGGCATTTTTGTGTTAATCCTTACTGTGATAAGTTAATTTTCATGGGGCAAACATCTTATTCTCACTCTACATGAGCAGAAAATTGATATTTCAAGATTTGTGTCAGGGACACAAATCACACCCATGCTAAGTACTAGGGCTTGACTCTAGATCCATCTGCTTCTGAAGCCTGATTTCTGTCCTCTATCCTAATGCCAAACTGGGGGTTCCTGCTATTGAGGCCTCTATTCACAGTGCCTCTGGGGAAGGGCCACCAGCTGCAGCCTCATCTTCCAGGATGGCCCATCTGCTTCCCCTAGCCCCTTCCCCATTATTCTTGTTGCTGTAAGGCAGCTGCATCCTGTACCCTGATGAGAGGCCTCAAGACAATGCGAAGGAGAAGGATCGGTGGTAGGAAAGGGGCCAACCTCCAAAGCAAACAATGGTTTCTCTCCCGGTGGGTCTCAAGCAGCTGGAAGCAGCAACTGGTTCTCACCATTATTGTGGGCAAGAGTGAGGGCTGCCCCTGCTGGGAATCCCCTTCTATTCGAACTACAGCCTCTTTGGGGTTGTTGTAACCCTTTGTGCCTATAGTAGTCTCAGGTTCCCCATCTAACAACTGTGTCTTAGGCACCCAGAGTAGGGCCTAGGATTGGAAGGGGGGGGATGGTCTCAAGAACTCTTCGCTGAATTAAATGATTTGGAGGAGTAGGTGGGACCTTCAAAGAGTTTTCAGACACTGTCATTCATGTTGGTGGATCTGTCATCCATTGTTCATCCATCCATCCATCCATCCATCCATCCATCCATCCATCCATCCATCCACCCACCCACCCACCCACCCATCCATCCATCCATC
>PVHY01017175.1:0-32042 GCA_004024945.1 Uropsilus gracilis
GGGGCGGGGGTTGGGGGGGGTTGGGGGGGGTTGAAAACCAAGTTCCTAGCATCCCGTACAGACCCACCGGAGGGACCAGGGCGCCGTTGCCCAAGGATCCGCCAGAGGGCGCACCGGCTGCGCGCCCAGCGGTCTACCCAAGCCCGGCCTGACCCTTTGGGCGCACCTGGAGTTCCTCCCGCCAGAAATCACCTGGTCTCCCGGTTCGATTCAGGGTACCCCACCCCTTACCAGAGATGACAGTCTTCGTCATAGGGAAAATTTTCTTAATGTCTTTCAGTCTCTTCCACGACCGTTTGTTGTCTATCAGGCCACGAACTTTGAAGAACAGGGCTCTAGCACACGGGATTTGGGGTTGAGTGGGGAACCATCAGAGCAGAGGCCAAGTTCTGCTGTGCCCAGAGCAGAGCCCGGTCTCAGGGTCTTTCTGTGTCTAGAGCTGAGCTTCCAGCACCTCTTAGGTTCTCTAGTCCTGTCTTTTCAGCTCACTCTGCCTTCCCAGCCATGTCAACCTCAGGCTTAAGGGACAGGAACCTGGCTCACACACACTCACTTGGGTCCCAGGCGAAAAAAGAAGGAAGCTGTCTTGATGAAGGAATAGCGGAGATTTGAGTTCAGATACTTGGTGGCCTTAATGTTGATGAGAATCGGGAAGCCAGGAATATAGCCGTTCCACCTGTGAGAAGGAGGGCAAGTCTGGGTCAGGCACCTGGGGCCCAGGGGGTGGGGAAAGGACCAGGTACCTGCCGTGGTTGAGGCTCCAGGACAACCTCAGGTGCTTACTCAGGCCTGTTAGGGTTTCTACGGACAGGAGGGTGGTAGCTGGGGATGTGCACGTAGTTGGGCAGGCCAGGAACGAAGACCCTCCAGCTGCAAAGAGAAGGCAAAGTAGTGGACCCTAGGGGCCATGCAATGCCTCAGGGCACAGAGGACAAAGCCCCACTGACACCATGGCCACCGCAGGTGCTGCCACTTTCCACTCACTGATACAAGTCCTGCTTGGCTCTGATTTCCTCCTGTCGGTGCTCCAGCAGGATCGGGAGTGTGTCGTCTGCTGTTGTTTTTCCTGTGGGTAGAACAAAGAGGAGGTTCAAGGTCTGACCCTTGGTCCCCACCTTCCTTGCCCACTTCAGGGATCAGAATTTGATTTCTGTTCCCCAAATTAGTTCTGCAGGTCCATGGCCAAGAATAAGGAAGGCTGACCCCATGGAAGGGAGGAGGTGTCTCCTTCTTAAACTCAGATAAAAGGACCCACCACCTTCCTCCCCTAGGCTACCCCTCACGCTGGGCTCTGTTGCTGCAGGAAGGCCCTCCTCTAGACTCATCTAGATATTAACAATTATCTTGCACCTACTAAATATTGGGCACTTTCTAAACACTTGACATATTCATAATTTAATCCAAATAAGAACAACCTTATGAGCCAGGTGGTTATTGCTATCAGCCTGCAGACCAGTCTCCATAATTCCGAAATCCAAAAGACATGAAAATCAAATTTGCTTTTTCACAAGGTAGGCAAAAATTCTTTTGTAAGCAAAACCTGCTCTAAATTTGCCTGAAGCCAGGTACAGTCTTTATTTAACTTATTCAGTATAATGACATAGTTTTTGCTACAGAAACACTAGTATATTAGTATATTTGATTAGAGGGTATACTGGTAGCTATACCATATAATATATTGCGGGTATGTACAGAGAAGATATACATGGTACACAAGATGCACGTTTCTGTTGGAGGAGAGATCAAGAGAATGTGACCCACAGCTGAACCGAGGAATTGGAGGCTCCTCACCCCTCCCTTGTCCTTGGAATGGACATACCATCTGGATAGTATATGTGACCGAATTCAGCTAGGGTGTTTCTATAAACCCAAGACTCTGCTGGAAGGTGCAGAGGCAATCTCCTCTCTGGAATGCCCAAGACCAGACTCGTAAGTTTCCTGGTTTAAACCTGCCAATCTGAAATAGTCTTCCTCTTACTTCCACCTCTCCTCACCCTTCGTGCATGGGGGCCAGTTTACAAACCCATGATTTTATATATATAGACATGTGTATATCTACACACACGTATGTGTGTGTCTATCTTCTAAATAAAATCTGAATTTCAAAACACCTCTGGCCTCAATAGTTTCAGTCAAACATATGACCCTACTCATTTTACAAGAAAATTGTAGACAGAGAACGGTGAACTGGGATTTGAACCCAGGCAGCCTGCTTCTGTCCATTCACCCAACCAAGAGCTGTTGAGCTTTTTGTCAACTCTTTACAGAACTGATCTTGTTGGATTCTCACATCATCAGCCTTAGGAAACAGGTCTGTTGTTAGTCCAGTTGATGATGAAGATACTGAGGTTTAGAAGGTTTAGGCGAATTAGGAAATGTGCCTACATGTCCAGCTGAGCTCCAAACCCAGGTCTGTCTTTCTCTGGCCTCCTGGCTGGCAGGCACCAATTGCTGCAGTGCCATATTCTTCTGCAAAGGCCCTTTACCACCCTCTATATTTGCTTTAGCCTGTGTGCTCTGGGTGAATGGTGCCCCCTGGAGTTATCTGACCCAGAGACCCAGCTCAACTTCATCCTCAGGGTGGAAGCCTCACTCCTTCCAGGGCCCAGCAGGTGACTCAGACTCCTTGCCCTGGTATTGCGTGGCAGCCGCCCCACCCAACCCCATTTCTGCCTGGCCACCCAGTGTTACCCTGCCTGTTCCATGTTTCTATGCCACTCAGACCTACTACAGTGAGAAGCTCTGCCTCCTAGGGAGCCCTCTTCATGGTCTCTCCACCTTCCCCAGGCCTGCCTTCCTCCCCTCCCACCTCTCCTTTCCCCAGCTCAGGCATTGTTCCCTTGGTCCTAGGGAAAGGCTCTCACCACAGGGAAAGGAGAGACAGATCGCCTTGGAGACAGGGCACTCCAGACCCTAGGCCCCCTCCACCTTGAGGAGAGTCAGACAGTAGAGATAGGGGGAACAAGAGGAAGCAAGTTTCTAGCGCCCTGAGCTCAGGTACTTAGGGTCAGTCCCTCCTCTGTGGGAGCATCCAAGGGACAGGGAAAGCAGCTGGCAGGTTAGATCAACCACCTCAGAAACCTGGGACAATCTGTATGCTTAACAGATCACACCAGAGCCTAATAAGGAGCAGGGGCAAGGGGTGCACTTTGAGAGTGGCAGTGAGTCCCCTTGAGAAATAAGGAGTCCTATTGAGGTAATAGGGTGTTCTTTGGAGCAATAAAAATGCTCAATTAGAAAACCAGGGCATCATAATAGCATGCAAGGCCTCATATTTAGTTCCAGGAAAATGTTGAAGTAACCATGCTTCTTAATAAAAGAATGTGTCAGCAATTGGAGTAATGGGGCATCCTGTTACAGAAACAAAGCCTCCTGTTGTAGTAACTCCTGCCAGAGTGTGATGTATGTGTGTGCGATGTATGTGTATGGTGAATGTGTATGGTGTTTGGTGTCCCTGACATAAGTGTGTGTGCACAGAGATTCTTTCTGCAGTAGCAGGGCATGCTGTGTGGGATAGTGAATGACCCTATCAGAGTCCTGGGCTGTGCCTAGAGGAATAAGAGGTCTTTTTAGACTACGGGAGGCTGTAGAGATCATGAAAAACCTGCCAGTCTGCACCAGCCTCCAGGCTCCTGAGAGCAGACCCATGCCTCATTCCTCTCCATTCTTCTGGGTACAGGCCTGAGCTAGGCCTGTAGTCCAGCTGCGTCAACTATGCATAATTGTATCAAAGTGGCAGGAGCTCCTTAGGGTCCCTGTGGGGCTGGCATCTGGGCAGCTTGCAGGATCCTGGAGTGACCAGGCTGAGAAACCCTGCCAGAGTGAGGGGCTATGAAGCACAGGGCAGAGTGGTGAGATTTACCTGTGGCCTCCCGGAGTGCCAGAGTCTCATAGCCGTCCAACCACTGGTAGGCGGGGAAGTGGTAGATGCGGCCATTGGGTGCACAGATCTGCACGTAGCTGCAGTACCAAGGGTTCTTGGGAAAGAAGGAGTAGCGCTCCTTGTGCAGGCGGATGATGATGAGTTCCCCCAGATCCTGCTGGCACTGGACGGTGTATTCATCCACCTAGAAGGGGCACTGATTCAGCTGAGCTGGTAGATTTAACCTTGGCTCTCTAGGTTCCCCACTGGTCCAAAACCTGACCCAGGCCTGCTCATGCTGGGAGATGGTCACCTCCCTGGAGGGAAGGGCCAACCTCCACCCCTCTAATCTGGGCAGGACCCCAGCCCTTCCCATTCTCATTCCAAACTCCTGAGGTTCCATCCTCTCCCCAGGGACCTGAGGCTGCGGAATCTGAGAAGACCCCAGGAATAGGCTACAAAGGGATCCAAGTTGGGTATAGGACCTTCTAAGCCTCCTACAATCTTAGGGTAGAGAGAAGTAGCTCAGTCAGTCCCTTTTCTGCCACTTACAAATCAGGTATAGATGATGAGATAGAAAGAACTATTGATGATCACATAGGAAGTGGTTGAGTCTGAACCAAAATCCAGTCTGAGGTCTGAGAGCAGAGGGCAGGCAGCTACCCACCAGACAGGCTGGTCTCATGCCATTTGAAGTTACAGAGGATCCATGTGAATTTAAACCAGTTATGATGTGACATAACTTAGGAGTAAGAGTAAGAATAGGAGAAAAGGTGGGAAAGGGAGAAGCGGACATGGAAAAAGGATGAGGGATGGGGTGGGGAAGGGATGAGAAAGGAGAGATACAGGGAGTGGGAGAGGGTTGAAAGATGAGGGATGGGGAGTGAATGACAAAGAGGAAGAGGGATGAGGAAGAGTGAAGTGAGAAAATGGGAGAGAGCAAGATGAGGAATGAGTGAAATGGAAGAGATGACTGACCAGGGATGAAACAGATGACAGCCCAGGATCAGGGGAATGGAGGAAGGTTGGGGAGAGGGGCATTCATAGCATGCTCCCCTCCCCACTACAAAGAGCCCCACTGCTCTCAGCGTCTTCCAGCATTTCCATCTTCTGACGAAGCTCCGGTTCCCTCGCCTGCACACCTCCATCCATCCTGTGTTCCCAGACACACTCTCAGACAGCACACACATGCACACACAGCACACACACACGTTTGAGACAACACAGGCTTCTGTTTCCCCACGCACATGCGTGCATGTGCACACGCATCACACAAACACACTACACGCATGCATGTGTGCGCATTCACATGAACGTGCTTCACATGCACTTACATGCGCACACTCACCGCCCCAGTTGCAAAGTCTCTCCCAAAGTGGTTCAGCAGCTGCTTATGGCTTTCTCCTTGGGTGCCCACGATGGTCAGTGAGACAGAGTCCATCGTCCCCGACATGAAGTCGGTACCCGTGGCCACCTTGACTTTGTAGGTGGCCATGGTTGCTTTCAGGAGGCAGGAGCTGGGGCTCAATCGCAGACGCGGTGGGGGCCACACAGGGGCCCAAGTCTGGCAGGAGAATCTAGCCACAGAGAAGAGTGGAAAGGTCCAGTGTCCCAAGGGGAGTCTAGAGCCCGCAAAAGCTTCTGCCCTGGAAGTTGCAGCGATCAGGCAGCTGGGCCCAGGCGCGCGAGGACTAGTTGTGAGTGAGCCGGCAGCAGGCTGCCAGCCTTCTGGGAGCCGACAGGGAGGCAGGCAGAGGCTGGACCTGCTCCCGAGGGGGGCGGGTCTAAGATTCCTCGGATGAAGAAGGCTTCAGGGTGGGGAAGCAAGTTCAGCCTGAGCCAGGCCCCGGGAAGTTGGGGGAGGGGGCCCTGGGCGGGGCCTCAGATCTTTATCAGCCTAATAAGTGCTTTCCTTCTGCCCGCCCCCAGGGCTGCTGCCGGCACCCCTGCTAAGCAGGGCCCTGGGCAACAGGTTATCAACCCGGTTCAGGGGCCCAGGTGGCAGGACCTAGGGGAAGCGGGAGCACAAACTCACTGTCCACCTCCTGCTGCCATTCCTCTCTGAAACCAAACAGGTGGTACCCAAAGCCGACTCCCCAGGGCGCAGGACCCCTGCCAGGGAAGGTAGTGGGTGTTGAAGCCTGGGTGGGGGAATCCCTAGGGCACAGAGGTTCTGGGGAGGGGGGCGGCTGTGACTAGAGATAGGAGAAAGCATCTGTTGCTTCCTGGAGGGGCTAGGATCAGCTGAGAAGGGCTTGAGACCTCGGACAGTGAAACTCAGCTAAAGAATGCACAGGATATACAACTTGTGGTTTAGGTAGAATCCCACCCAGCAATTAAAAAAAAGAAAAAGAACAGATTATAGATGGATGAATCTCAAAGAGATTATATTGAGTGAAAGAAGCCAGATACTTTAAAAGCATGTGCTTTATCATTCTACTGATATGAGTCCAAGAACAGTACACAGAAGTAGTTCTTATGAAAGTCAGACTAGTGAGCGGTTCTGGAAGGAAGGGGTACAGGCTGGAATGAGTAGGGGCATAGGCATAGGTCTTGATCTGGGTGGTGTAAAGTTCACCTTGTACGTTTACCTCAATTTTAGAGGTTATCTAAATGTTCTCCCTCAATTTTGTGAAGTATTTACCCTCACCCCAAGGAAAAAACAAACACGAAAAAGAAACCAGAAGAATGAAGCTTGGAAGAGAGTTTGAAATAGAGGCTGGGCTCCAATGGCATCTGGATTGTCTGGAACCAGGTCATTCATTCTTTCTGTAGAAATTCATGGACCACACTCGGTGTTCCAGGCACTATGCTAGACACTGAAGGTACAAAGAAGAAATAAAATATACACCGAGTTTACTGAAGCTGAGAGAGAGAGAGAGACAGAAAGAGAGAGAGAGAGAGAGAGAGAGAAGCATCAGTAGGCAATAGTTTGCTCTCTATAGTGGCTATTAAATACTGAATGAGGAGGGGGTGAGGTTGGAATCTAGTTTCTGTTAGAATCACAGAAACTAGAGCTATGAGGACAAATGCAGGGAGTGGAAGTGAACCTATGGTTAGATTATAAGAGAGGGTTACAGTCCTATATTCCATAGATATTGCTAGGGACCCAGGGTGAGAGAAGAGAGAGTCTCATTCTTATCCCCCTTTTCCCAGATCTGTTCTCTTTCCCTCTGCTTTCTAAAGACAGTGCCTACTAACCAGGAGCACCAGCTCAAGTTTCCTCCCTGGTGGCACCCTTCTATCACCACCAGAAGCCAGAGCCACAAGGATGGGTGCAGGTGTCCCAGTGTCCATGCCAACTTAATGTCAAAGGAGACTGGGGTTCTGAGATGGAAAAAAAATGTTCCGCAACCTTCAGGACTGGATGAAGATTGTGCATGAGTTGCAATCCAGGTAGATCTGAAGAATAGGGGTGTAGTTGGAGTTAAGGAGTAAAATGACCTTTTTCAAGACCCATCTCTGCTGGTCCTGCTTCTACCTCTCCAACCCCAGATCAAGTCTATTGTGAACCCTTCTTGCCTTTGGGACAGTGGTACCATTCCTCATGTAGCCCCTAGTGAGAGTCTCATAGCTCTCATCCCCTACCACATTCCCCCTTTGTTCACATCTATCTGGGATTAGATGTTCTTCATTCATTTACCAGTAGAGGATAAAAGAACCTTACTGTGTGCCCCTCACTGTATCAGACCCTAAGATTACAAATTAACCAAAGTAGACCCCTGTCCCCTCTCAATGGAGAGCTCAATAGAGCTTACATTCTAGTGGGAGAAACAGACAATATTACCTAATAACCAAGTAACTTAAATACTGTGATACTGTGTTAAATAGTGATAAGTGCTGAAGAGACAAAATAAAACAGAGAAGGATGATGGTATAAAGTATAGGGAAACAAATTTTCAATGTAGAAGGACCAGGGGAAGGCTCTTTGAGAAGAGAACTTCTCAGAAAAAAAACGTGAGGTAACCACAGGGACTTTGTACATGCTGTTCCCTTTTTACCTCTTGGAACCAGTTAGTGCTTCCTCTTCCTTCTGACCTTAGCATGACAATTGCTTCATTAGGAAAGCCTAATTTAACTATTAATGGCTCTCACAGCACTGTAGCTAACTCCTTTGATCTTGCCCCTTAAACAGTCCATCATTTGGGTTGATTTTCTCCCTAGTCCCTGTCACAGTTCCTGGTACCTGGGAGATTCTTGAAACATGAATTTTTAAAAAGTTTCTTACATTGCTGTTCATTTTTGTACAGTAATTGGCTTCTCCCTTCAGTTGTAGTCCCCATAGTTCTCCCACCACCGTATCACCCATGTCACCATATCCTCTTTGTTTTTCCCTCCTCTGATTATGTTCTTCCCTCCCCTCTTTGCTGTATGCCTCAGATCTGTGGTCAGCTTGCTAGTCTTATTTTTTCCTTTGTGTAGTGTCTCTATATTCTGCATATGAGTGAAACCATCAGATATTTATCCTCTTCCTTCTGACTTACTCAGTTAGCTAATCCCTTCCAGCTCCATCCAAGTTGCTGCAAATGACATGAGTTTGGAAGCATGATCCTTAATGATTAAATGGGTTAGTGTTAAGAATGAGGTCAGGGTTGGGGATAAAATCAACCATCAGGTTTGAATTAGAATGAAAATCCACAGAGGAGCATTAGGTTGGTGTAAATCAGTGGGGGGAGGGAATGGGTTAATGAGATGGAGGCAGGATTGGGGGGAAGGTATTGCCTGTCTTGTGGGGCAGTGCTGTCTCATCTGTTGGGTGCTGTCCCAGGCTGAAGACAGGAGTGTCAGGCCAGTCAGGCCCACCTTCCTAGGTTCTGATCAGTCACCCTGATGACTCCCGGAGAATGCTAGGAGGCTGATGGTGAAAATGTGCAAATTAAAATGCAAGCTTCTTGCAAACTCTCTCAATCTCCAGCTCTCTAGCCGCCCCTACTTCCCTTGAGTCGTGCACCCACGGGTCTGCTTGGCATTGTGGAGAGTAGGATTGGGTTTATTGGGAGTCAAGGCACTGGCGCTTCAGGTGACCACATCTCCAAACCCCTCTGGAATGGAGGATCTTGAAGCAGATGGTGAGAGGTCCTGCAACCTTCTGATGCAGTGGTAAGCTCTCTCTGAGAGGGTGTGGGGAGGAGGCAAGGGCACTCTGAAGGCCTTGGGTTGTCCGGTCAGGGAACTGATATCTAGAGGAGGTTGAGTGTCACCACAAATGTTGGGCATCTACCTCCACCTCCCCCCCCAAAAAAACTAACTCAAAATTCATCACCACCATCAGTAGATCCTTCCCTCCATCTTCCCCAGTCAATTTCTCTCTCTGTTCCATAAAAGCGGGAGTGGCTACTCCAGGTTTGATCAGATTCAAGTCTGGAGTAAGAATTTGGTTCCTGCAGGAAACAGAGACTGAGATGGGGGTGACGTGGACATGAACGTGGCTGGGACTGGAGACACGGATGGCATTAGGCGTCAGGATGTAGACAGGGCACTCCCCAGTTACCACCAAAACGTGGACTCATGACTCGGGGTAGGTGCTCATTGGGCTGAAGAACTGGTTCTCCTGGACCACGGGCGGACCCGGGGAGCAGGAGAGGCCGCTGGGAAGGATGTGAGCTCGCTGGGTTGACTTGAAATGGGCCACCCACACAGGAAGCCAAGTCCTCTCTGTTGGGGCACCCCCATGACTAGCCCCACCCCAAGCCTGCAAGTTCTGGGGCCCCACCCCCTAGGACAAAAAGGAAAAATTCAAATCAGGTCACTCCCCTGCTTAAAACTTACCAGTTTCAGATGGAGTCCTTGAGTCCAATGCAAGAACTGACCATGGAAAGCAGAACTGTGCATGGTACCACTTCTGTCCACAGCCTGGTTACATTATCCCTAGCATCCTGGCCTTCTCTCTTCTTCAGACACATGTCCTTCAGAGCCTATGTACTTACTCTGCCCCTAGTCTGTAACACCTTTCCCCCAAACTGTTCAAATGTTTTGTTCTTATCATCCAGGCCTCAACTCAACTGTCCCTGCTTTAGACAGTCTGATGGATCACCCCCAGTCACGCTACCTGGCGGCTGGTTTCATCTCCCAACTGGACATGCAATCACCTGAAAGCGTTTATTTGTTTATGTTTAGGTGTTTGTCATCTCTTGCTCTAAGTCAGAAGTGGGGATGTGCCAGGTGAGTTCACAGTTGTTTCCCTGATGGTTCAAACGGTGACTAGGGAAACAGAAGCCATGAAGCAAGCAGATCCTAGAATGTCAATGCTAGAAGGGACTTTCCGGGTCCCTTCTAGCATTGTCCCTCCCATTTACCTGACAGATTTGGGCCGCCAAAGCTGAGGGACTTGCTCAAGACTGGTTGGAGAAAAAGACTGGCATGCTTCCCACTGCACCAGTCATCTTCTAGACCAACCAGAAAGGCCCTAGGTGCAAATCGGAGGAAGCCCCCCCCCTATTTGACATAAGCTCCTTCTCCATTTCCTGTCCCCAGATGTGCACAGTGACCAGGGCAGAATTCTGGTGTGTCTCCCCAATAAATTTCCCTCCAAGCTGGCTTTCTGGGAAACCAGATTCCAGTGACTCGCCCTGGTCCCTCCCTCTCCGGCTCAGGGGCATTTTTTAGGATGGGCATGGCTCCTGATGCTAACTTTGGTTCAGGCTAAGGAGTGTTCGTTTTCTTGGAGGAACAGGTTGCCTGTGTGCCCTGACACCACTGCACTCAGCCCTGGTCCTGCCCATGTTTAGAAGCACGTCGAGCCTCTGCCACAGCCCTCCTGACCACGAGGGGATGTCTCAGTGTTTCTCACTCCTTTGATTTTGTGCTAAGGCAAACAAAAACTGGTGCTCTGGGTGACATTCTTAGGTTGGAATCTGCAGGTAAGATATCCCCAAATACACCTCTTGGCGCTCCAGATAGCATGAGGCTCCTCTCCTCTCAGGATCACAGAGCAGGATCTGCAGTCCAGCACTGGGCACAGCCAAGGCTACCCTTCTCCCATCTCCTTCACACACTGCAGGAGCATGGGGGTGGAGGTTGGGTATGGAGCAGGGGCCAGTGAAAAGGAGAAGATTCTCAGACTGGAGTGGGGATCTTAGATCTTGGTCACCAAGGTGTCTGGTGGCTCCCCCTCCCTGACTTGGGCTGGAAAAGAATAGACAGAGTTTCTCTCTGGATCTGAAAGGAAGTGGTCAAACCAAACTTTTGGCATAGCAGGGGCTCTGGGTTGACCTTGGAAAGAATGCAACCAATGGATTCAGCAGCTTTGTGTGTAGCTGTACTTTTAATGTAATGACAATGGTCCCAGGAAGATTGCCAATGACTCAGAGAGGAGAGAAGAGGCTTTACACCAGTAGGCTCAATGAGCTAGTTCCTGAAAGGCTGAGCCTCGAACGTCAGTGGAGAGTGGGTTTTGTCGTGTTCCCTGATAATTGGGAGCTGGCTGCTGTGCAGAAGCCACGTAGCTGGCAATCCCTGATAGGTGAGGCGGGTTGTGGTCAGCTCATCCTGACTCTACACCTGGCATTAGGTGGGGCTAGAAGCGGGACTGGAGAAGTTCCTCATTCTGGGCTGCTTCTGACTTTAGTAATATTCCCTTGTCATGGTAATTTTACCTTGTCAGTAGCCAGTATTTTTTGTTTTCTTAGATCTTGGCCACCAAGACATCTGGTAGATCCCCACTGACTGGAGGAAGGAGCACTGACCTTGGTCTAACATGAGCTTGTGAGACTCGACACTTGATTGGTTACCAGTTATTGTGACACTAAAGCCATCAGCTTTCCTTTTGTCAGAATTAGAGAGACAGGACAACAGTTACTTATCATTGCCCAGATGCTGACTCTGGCCCAAGAAAGGCCATGGTCAGGATTTGGTCAGCAGAGTAGGAAGGCTTAGATCAGAAGCCTGGGGAGAAGGCAACTGGAAAGTTGTCAGTGACGGGAGAGAAGAGACATGGATGCCTAGTTATGGGATGGAAGAGAGAACATCAGACTCCCCAGATTACGCTGTTTAGTCAGAATGGGCTAGATCAGACTGCAACAGTGACTCCAGCATCTCAGAGACGTAGCCAGATGGAAGTTTATTTTTCATTCAGTCCACAATTGATTCAGGTCAATAGCAGGCTCTGCTCCAGCCCCTTGGAGACAGAAGCTGATAGAAGCACCATGTCAACACATGTAGGTTTCTAGTGAGTCCACCACCCGGTTTGTGGGTCTAGAGACGATAAACCAGTGAACCCACAACCAGGACACAACCTGGGCAGGATAAACCAGATGGGGGGGGGCTTCAGGAACCAGCCTGAACCAGGGCTTCAGGAAAGAATGACTGCACACGGAGAGCATGCATGCCCTCAAGTTTATTTGTGCAACAGTCTTTTTATAGCAATTGAATACAAAGAAAGGCTTTGAATGGTCTGGTGTAGTATATCAATTAGTTTACTACGCTTGTACGTTTGCTATAGGTCTCCATGTGCTCAGCTCCCAAGGTGTTCAAGGATAGGTAGGTGGGAGAAGGAAAGAGGGGGTAGGGAATGAGGAGCAGCTTGACCAAGAAGACTGCCAAGAGACACTGTGGGGGTGGACCTCCCCTGGAAACGGCATGCCGTTCCCTATCACATGAGTATGCTCAGCTGTTCGGTCAGTCCATCCTTGACGCAGTTGGGGCGAACCTCCCTCGGAAACAATATGCTGTATCCTTATCACGCAAGTATTCTCAGGGGTTCAGTCAGCCCATCTGTGTGGACTTTTGGGTCAGCACAAGGTCTTATGCAATAATAAGTGCTTCTAGAACCACAGAGATAGAGAGAACTCTGAAGGGCGTTGTGCCAGCAAATAGATGCTGCAGCCTGAAAATGACTCGCATCACTTCTACTCACAGCTTATTGGCCAGAACCCATCCAAGACTCCGCCCACGCACAAGAGAGCCAGAGGTCTAACCTTCCATGCATCCAGAAGAGAAGCATGCATCAGTGCAACACTTAACAGCACCCACACCCAGAAACTAGATCCTGTGGCTTTGCAAAATGCCCATTTTTTTCCTACCATCCTTTTGAGTTTGGATATTCCTTTCCCTCCTGAGAGATGACACACTCAGGGAGGTGAAGGCAGGAATGTAGGCACTGGTTACTCAGTGGGTTGAACGAGGAGGCTTCCTGGCTCCAGAACAACTAATTTAGAGCCTCACGTTTGCTCTTTCCCTCTCCTCTGCAACCTTACTCTATGTACACATACACCACAACAAAGGAAATGGGACCTAAATATGTTCATATTTATTGAATTCACTGGAATTAAGGACAAAAAATAAAGGGGTTGGAAAAATTATCTTGGGATAGATAAAGAGCTAGGAAGAGACATACCCCCACCCCATCAGCCCCATACACATCGGAGCCAGGATGCCTGTGCCTGAGAGCTGTTGTTTGAGGTTCAGATAAACCGGGTTCTCATTCCAACCTTGTCTTTAAAATGCTGGGATCAAAGGGACCACATGGCAGGTCCAGGGCATACATCTTTTCTTACCCTGTTACCGGGTTCTCCCAGAGACGGAAGTTAGTTTGGTTGGTCTTAGCCTTAGAAGAAAGTGGAAACAAAAGGGCAAGATAGGAGAAAGTTTTGGGGGATGGGGAGAACTGGGAAGGAGAACTCAGAGTCCCAAGCTGGGGGTCCCCTTGGGAAGAGGTAGATTTTCACAGGAGATAGGAATAGGAGGCTGCCTGAAGTGGGCAAGGGGAGATAGGGCTCCTTCATTTTGGAGGGGTCCATTGTGCGTTTGTCTTCCATCAGTGGTGTCTCATCCTAGATACTATTCTGGTCGCTCATGACTCGAGGCTCAGGTCATGGGATATTAGAGCCCTCTTGGGTGGGATATGAGAGCCCTCTTGGGTGGAAAATATTCCCCTGTTCAGAGGAAAAGGTTCACACTGACTGGGAACACAGGACAGAAGGGCCTGGCAGACCTTGAGGAGCGGGCCCTCCTTGTATTTGGGTCTTTCTTTTGGTAGGGGGGGTACAGAACAGGGGTCTAGATGGAGACACTGTTCTCAATGAGGGGGGGGTCCAGGTAGGCATAGGGCAGTGCCAGGCCCTGGTTCCGTTCACGGATTTCTTTTGAGATCTGGGTCAGGCGGTTCTGGAAGGCGGCAATGCTCTGTCGTGGGATCTCCTCAGTGAAGTGCTGGTCTGGGTAGGTGCCCAATGGCCTCTGGAAGGAAATTGCATGCAGGGTAAGGGTGGTTTTCAGGATGGGATGGAAAATAGTGAAGAACCATATGTTCCAACAGATACAATCAAGATGGCATCTAAGGGCATGACGGAGCTACAGTTACTATAAATACAAACACCGTCCAAACCAGTGTGGGCAACCTGACAGAACAGCCCATGGAGTAGGGTCAGAGTGGCACCTGGGGGCCAGGCAACCTAAAGTCAGTGCTCCCTCTGCTGGTAATCTTCTGTGTGCTAT
Source organism: Uropsilus gracilis (assembly GCA_004024945.1). Lineage (NCBI taxonomy): Eukaryota > Metazoa > Chordata > Mammalia > Eulipotyphla > Talpidae > Uropsilus > Uropsilus gracilis. Next base: position 14,297 of record PVHY01017175.1, read on the forward strand.
TGTAACTCCAAAACTGGGTTTCTGCATCTGTTAAGTAAATGTGGTGGGATTAGCGTGTCCCTTCCAATGCTGGGTTCACTGTGCATTGACCTGAAAGAACACAACCACATACATAGTACAACTGAATGGGAAAAAAAAAACCTGCTCCAGCGTAGATCCAAGACTGCACCAGTTACCTCACCTTTTCACAAAATTCAGTCCCTAAAGATAACCATTTCTGAAACATCTCCCTAATCAGTCAACAGAATGCAATTTTGGGTAATACAAACACCATTGCCATCGCCATACACTGCCACACTGCACCTGGTAGACAACCACAGTCAAAAAGGATCACAATGAACTTCTTCAGTCAATACTATATATGACCACACCAGCCTGTTCCCCATCATAGGTCTTGGGGCCATGGGGTCATCAGCACACACTTCCTATAAGTTATACCCTCATACAATGTAACTGTTCCCTGACTAACCAGGAGACACCTAATGTTTCACCCCAGGTACAGTATCTTCTTTTGTTTTCTAAACTATACTTTTTATCAAAAGTTTATTGATTAAAATATACTTTTATATCTTATATAAAGATATATCTGTGCAAATTTTACTGAGTTTTTATTAAAGATGACTATTCATTCTCATTCATCAAATGTACTTATAGCACATGGAGATGATTATATGGTGTGTTTCTTTATTGACATGACAAATTTTATTGCTAGATTTCATAAGGTCAAATCAACCTTCCATTCCTTTCATTCTTAGAATAAACTAGACTTGCCATGATATATTATTATCATTTTACTATTTACTATTGCTCTTTATTGGCTATGGATAAATTTTTTAAGATTGGTATTTTAATTTTTTTCCTAATGACAGTGTATATGTTGTAAGCACCTTACATGGGCTCTCACAAGAGCCCAACAGCCCTGTGAGATAGGACCTCTGATTCTCACTTCATAGAGAAAAAAAAACTGAGACAGAGCAATACCCCATTACATTCCTAATGTCATGTTGGTGTAAGTGTGGGTCTGGAACTGGAATCCTGCATCTGAGATCTAGCTCCTTCCTGGAGAGCACTTCCCTTCTCAGTAAACTGTAACTTAGTAAAACAATTTCTACTTTTTCCTATGCCTTCAAAAAATTTAAATAATATAGAAATTATTTTTTTCCTTAAGGACCTAGTAGAATTTCTTTTTCCTGGGAGAGTTGCCAGATCTTTTACAAACTTTTCTATTTACATATGATTTTCATCTCTGCTGATGTTAAGTTCTGATTCTTTGTATTTTCTTAGTAAATCATTTACTTCATCTAGATTTCCAAATTTGTTCCCATAAAACTGTAAGTAGTATTTCCTTCTAATTTTTCAGTCTTCTTTACATTTATGGCAGCATGCCTGTCCTAGTCTCTGAGAGAGTATATTTATGTTCTCTCTTATTTTTTTCTTAATTAGAATTATCTATGGTTTCTTTATTTTATTGGTCTTCTCAAAGATCAATATATGTCTTCGCAAAGACCAATATATCTTGTTTATCAGATTGACATCTAATTTCTAAAACTATAATGTAGACATCCGAGAAGAAGAACACAGAAATATGACAGCCTGGATTCAAACCCTACTTATTGTGATCTTGGACAACTTGCTCAGTCTCTGAACTTCAGTTTTCTCCTCCATAAAAATGGAACTACCATTTATTAAACACTATGCCAACCATTGTATTAAGCATTTTAAAAACAGACACTTACCTATTTTGTGTTTAAAAACAGTGTACACAATGTACCTGACTTAATAACTAAGACAAGGTAGAGCCTCAGTAAGTGACAGGTGTTGCTAGAATTTTCCAGGTTAAACTTCCCACTGGCTTATGGGAAAAAACCTTCTACTCATCCTCTTGCCTGCTCATTCCCTTCTATAATTGTGACATTGTAATGTATAATGAGACATATTTAAATATGTAATGTATAGCATGAATATAGAATAAGAAATATGTTTACTATTATAAAATATAAATATACTTTTAATGTGTATTATAAATTTTGGGAAAATATAAATAGCTTCTGGACCCAGTCCCTGGCACAGAGCTTGTAATTTTGTGAATGATAAGAATGTTATCACTTTGTTTTTTGTAACAAGTCCCTTTCAACCACACCTGAATTTATGTTAATGAGATGATTTCTGGAAAACCCCTAAGGATGGGGGCTAGTTGCCAAGGGAAATAACCCTGTAAGTAGAGAACTGGAACAGTTCTGGATGGCCTACACCACCCATCCCAAAAGACTATGGAGGGGAGGGCTTGGAGGCTGAATTAATTCCCAATAATTACTGACTTGATCATTCTTGCCTATGTAAGGAAGCTTCCAGAAGAAACCCAGAAGCACAGGCTTGGAGAACTTTCAGGCTGGTGAACACATGGAAGCCCTGGGAAGGGGATATGTCCAGAGGCAGTGTCTCCCCTCTACACCTCTCTCCTGCCCTCTGCATCTCTCCCATCTGGCCTTTCCTGACTTGTATCTTTTATAATAAATCAGTAATCAAAAACTCTTTTTCTCCTTTTAGCAAATGATGGGACCTGAGGAGTATTGTAGAAAGTTCTGGTTTATAGCTGATTGACGGGTCAGAAGTACAGGTGACAACCTGGACTAACAATTATCTGAAAGGGGTCAGGGGCGCAGTTTGATGGGACCGAACACTTAACCTGTGGGATTCAAAGCTATCTCTAGGTAGATAGTCTCAGAACTGAGTTGACTTGTAAGGTGCCCAGCTGATGTATGAGAATTGCTTTGTGTGAAGAAAAAAGCCTGCATATGTGGTATCCAGAGGCATTAAATGACAGTATTAAGAATAGTAATAGAGCAGAGTTTTCTGTGAGTAGGCAAAAAGCAGAGAGAAGTTTTCTTTATAGGTACAGAATTAAAGTATCCAAATTCTTGGGAGATAGGGCCAGAAAGGAAGAGGCTCAAAGATGAGTTCCAAGCAATCCGGGGTAGGAGATGGTATGCTAAGACTCGTTAGGGAAATCAAACATCTGCAATCTTTCTCACACAAAAGTGTATCAAGAGAGAAATGGGATACCCACATGACATCAGGGAACTTGTGAAGAAACCTGGAGGGCAAAGACAAGACTGGTAACCCAACAAGTAAGCAGAGATGATGGTAACTGGTGACTAAAGGGCTGCTCTGCTGACCTGGTCTAGTAGCAGTCTCTTTGCTGTCTGTCCTGCCTCAACATTGCCCCTCTCACCCATCTGCACAGCCACCAGAGCCTCTTCTCTAAGACACAAATTTAATCATGTGACCTGAGGTTGAAAACTCTTCAGTGTCTCCCACTGTCCTCTAAAAGAACACAGTGCCACCCTGAGTCAACTGTGATCCTACAGAGACGCCAGTGGGCTCTCCCTTTACCTGACTCCATTCCCCTCAGCCGTGACCCTCCTTCAGCCTGGAAAGCAGCTCTGTCCCTATGTTGTCTGCCTATCTCCTACTTGTCACGTTGATTCCAGTTTAGATGCCACTTCCTCCAAGAAACCTTCCAGGTTTTTCCATGCTAGCTCCAGTCCCCAAGGCCTCATCCTTACCTCTGTCACTCGACTATAAGCTCAAGGACCGGGCTCATATCTGCCCACCAGGTGGGTGCTTAAATATGTGTTGAATAGAAGAATTAAGGTATAAATAAATCCTAAAACTGCCCTTTTCTGTTTCTTGTGTGTCTCTCCAACTAAACCACAGGATTCTTAGAAATAAGAACATCTCACTCAACTTTATACATTTGATGCCTAACACAGAGCTGTCAGATGAGAGGGTAAGCAGCAAATGTGTATTAACTACTTGGATGGATGGATGAGTAGTTGATGAATGGTGGACAGATGAATAAATGGTTGGCTTGCTGGGTGGGTGGATGAGTGGATATGTTGATAAGCTGGTGAAATGGATGGAAAGTGTGCCCCAGCCACTTAACTGGTATTTGCTCTATGTACATCTTTTGGAATCTACTATCAAACTGAAGAACCCTAGACAAGAACTACTGGCAAAGGGCATAAATGCCAACAGACTCCCAACATGCTCTTCACCCAGGAATAGCCACAGCCACCTCCACTGCTCAGACCCCACAAACACCCACTCCCACACCACCCCATCCCACACATATACACACCTGGTCCTTAGGCTCTTGACTGACCAACCAGAAGAGAAGGAGGTTGTTACAGGTAATGTTCACTTCTGGGAGGGTTTCTAGGTAACTTTTGAGCGTGGTGGTTCCCTTCATCTGGGGAGGGGGCTGCCTCATGGATGACGGGGCATTGGGCATCCAGGCCCCAAAGTCATGCTGTGGAGACACCCACCCACCCACCCAAGCAGTCAGCTGGCTAGAGTGGGAGGACCAGAGTTCTTACATCATCACTGGTCCTGCTCCTCCAGCCCACGCCAAGCAGTTAGAAAATGGATAGTGAAAAGGGGAGAGGAGAAGATGTATAGAAAGGCCCAGAAGAGGGGCAGACACCTGGCTCAGCCCTTGTCATTTCTGCCCAATGTTCCAGGAACGAGTGAGTCACCAAGGGGAGAGGAGGACCCCAAGAGGAGGTTACCCTAGGAAAGAAGCTTGGGCTGGCTTGCCATGCACTGATGCTCTAGCTTTCTGGGTCCAAACCACAGATCCCATAAGTTCTACTCTCTACATAGCATCAACCGGAATCACCATTGCAACCTAAGACTCAGCTCCACCCAGTCATCATCTAGTGCCAGTCATTCACTCCACCCAGTTGCCAACCCCAGCCTTAATCATAAACCCACCCCAACTTCCCCACCCATGCCCTCAACCCAAACGCTGGCCTCATGTCCATTGTTGAATCTAACTGCCCAGTGGCCCTTGCCTGCCTCTGCAGCCTCACCTGCCCGCTGTTGACAGCAGCGTGCTGGGCGGAGCAGTTGAAGATGATTGCAGTGAGGAACTTCACCAGCTCTCCTGGGGTGCACAGGCTGTGTGGGAAGCCTGGGTGTGAGGAAGCGAAGAGGGCATGTCGATGGAGAGGACAGGATTCCTAGGGGCAGCTCAGGTCTGGGGCTCACCACAGGGGGAGAGTGAGGAAGTGACAGCGGAACATTTGGCCACCACTGTCTTTAAACAAAGATTAGGGTTGGGCTGAGGTTGGGACGATCATTGCCGTGGTCTGTAGTCTCTGAAAAGAGTGAGGATGGTCTCTAGGTGCTGGCATCACACCAGAAAATGCTCAGCCAGCAGAGCTAACAATGGGGGAGCCAGGCCTCAGCTGAGGCCAAGCTGCCTCTCCCTGACTGCAGCCCATTACCACTTCGTGATTTAATAATCCCCGGTTCATCAAGATTTGTCTGAGCACCCAGATGCAGGTCCTGCTACTCATAAGCTCACAGGGTAGCAGCTGAAAGAAGATCTAAGGTCAGGGCTTCATTCCTAGAGGAGAGGGCAAGAAGGCTGGAAACAGACAGTGGGGCTAACATGGCTAAGGAGACATTTCTGGAGAAAGAGGAGAAACTTCCTCATGAGTTGAAGAGTGACTGAATGGAAAAAAGATGACAGAGGAAGGCATTTTCAGCCTCAGTCCTACGTCCTCTTCTTTCTTAACCTCACTGGTCTCATGCAAGTCTCATCCAATCACCTCCCATTGACTGATGCTACTCCAGTTCACATCTCCACCTGCCCCTGAACCCTAGACTCAGCCACGGGCCTAAATCTGCTACTACTGAGTGTCAAGAAGGCATTTCAAACGTAATTTTTATAAAGCCTCATGCTTGATGCCCCAAACCTGTCCCTCCCACAGTGGTCTTATTTCAGCGTCCCTTGGGCAATTACTTCAGCCAAAATCTGTCCACTCATTCTCTTTTGATCTCATCCCACACTTATCAGCAAAAGTTTCCAGAAGCCAGTGTCATCTCCCCAACTCTGGTCTCTACCACCCCCAGTCTCCATGATCTCACTCCTGGATGAATCCTACTGCTCCCACCCCCTATCAGTCTGTTCACATGCCAGGCAGAGTGACCCTTTAGAATAAAAAATCCAATCATGTCATCCCTTGCTAAAACCCTCTAAGTACTTGGCCCTGTTTGATCTGTCTTCTCTGAAGGAGCTTTCTCTCCTTCTCTATTTCCTATTTCCTTACCAGCTACTTGCTCTCGCTCTCCTTCAGCCACAGAGGCCTTCCAGAAAGTCCTCAAACCCTCCTCCATGCTCTCTCAGGGCCTTTGCACTAACTACATGCTCTATCTCTACACTCTTCGGTTAGCCACAGCACTAAGCTCTCTCACTTCCTCCACATCTCAACTCAAACATCACCTCCTCACAGAGGTCTTCCCTGACCACCTCTCTGAAATAATCCCCCTACTTTACTCACCATACCCCCTGATGCTGTTCCATTCTTAGCATTCATAACCACCAGACATTTTTTTAAATTTGTATTTATTATACAGCTATGACCTCTATCTCCCTGAAGAGTGTTAAGCTATATGAAGGCCATGATTATTGCTGTCAAATTATTGCTGAACCCCAGCACCTAGAATAATCTTTAATAAATATGGAGAGCCCTATAATGATTCACTTGAATGAAGTGAATGCACAAGAGGGTAAGAAACCAGAAAGGGAAGGAATGGAGGACAGGTGAGGGGTCAGGGAGGTGACTTAATGCAGGTGAGGCTGCCAACACAGGTGGTTTCTAGGCACTACTTTAGAGAATTACGAGGGTGTGGACCCACAAGCTGAAGCTGAAAGGGTGGGATAGGTTTGAGAAATAGCTGCCACAATGCAGAAGTAGTGTGAGGACTGGGACAAGGGTGGTGACAATGAAAAATAAAGGGATAATAGGAGTTAGCCACCCAACTGCATTTAGGGAGAGAAGAACATGAGTCAAAAATGGCTCCTAGGTGTGGAGTAAAGGTGTCTGGAAAGAAGATGATGCAATAGGAAAGACAGAGAAGTCTGTGGGGGAGGCTGGCTATTAGCCTGGTAGGGATGTGAGAATTTTCTAATTATTCCATTCAAGATTGATGTTCTAATTTGGAGGACTAAGAATGAAAAAGCAAAGAAGTCAGACTATCTATGGGATTTGGGGGGGTTCATATTATTTTATATCCCCTTAAAATACAGATGCAAAAGTCATATTGACTGAGGTTCATTAATGAGTGTGTTTCCCTACAACACAGGAACCTAAAATAAATCTGGACTGGTTGGAAGAGATGTAGGTCAGTCTGAAGAATGTTCTGATGCATTAAATGAGAAACAAGTTCAAGAAAGTTAGGAGAGTTGAGCTGACAATAGTTATATCTCCTTGGGGTCTTAAGAAGAAAATAGAGCCCCAAATAGAAAATAACTGCCCTGGCAGGAACAGTCAGGACCACTCATGATTAGCTCAGAAGGGGTCACCCTTTAAAATATCCAGAAGAGATCAGATAGTCACCACCTTAACCCAGAAGTCACTCTTGGCATCACTAATGAGAACTGGCACCATGTGTCTCCAAAATCATGCAATGCGGAGACCTGAGTATCACCTGAGAAATAGTCTTACCCAAAACATTCAACCTTCAGAGATTACTTCTGGTTTACAGAAAACATAGGGGATAGAGAAGCCAGGTGAACAGTGTGATGAGGAAGCAATTAGATAAACTGGGAAGATGAGACATTCTAGTCATGGTTCTTCAATAGTCCTGGCAGCTGTCATGTGATTTGGTGGGGTGGGGCACCCTAATCTTAAAGAAACTTTCCAGTCAAAGCAAACAAGTATATCATGTGATACTTAGCTGGTCCCAGAATCAAGAGGATCAATAAATCAGAAAACAGGCCAAGTGAGGAAACTCAAACATGAAATAGAAAAGAGAGTAATGCTGGGAATGATATCAACTTTGTTAAGTATGAGGCAGTCTTGAAGTTGTGTACCAAAGCATAATTTTTGCATTATGCTTTGTTGCATTTGATGCATGTTGCTTTGATGCATTTGTTGATGTATTTGTTGCTTTGCTGCATGTTGACTAGGGGCAAAATATAAAATATATGTAATTTACTGAAAAGATTTGTCATAATAAAGAAAAGCAAGGGCTGGGCACGGTGGCTCGTGCCTGTAAGCTTCAGCCTATGAAGCGGCCGGGGCTAGGGATCGCGGTTCGAGTCCCACCTGGGGCCTGTAGCGAGACCTAGTTCCAAAAAAATATCTGGGCGTGGTGGCGCACACCTGTAATCCCAGCTACCCGGGAAGCTGAGGCTGGGGATTGCTTGAGTCTGTGGTACCCCGGGCAACGAGAGCCTGCTGTTCCACGGGCAAAAATAGCAAGACCTAGTCTCAAAAAGAAAAAAAAAAAAAAAAGAAAGAAAGAAAAGCAACAGAATACTCAAATATGGTAAAGTATTAACAGCAGTGGAATCTGGGGTGAGTCAATGGGTGTTCGCTGTAGTGTCTACTATTTCATATGTTTAACTTTTTATTCTGGTTTTTATTAAACAAAGCCTCTGGGCCCATTACAAATAGGAATGTAACAGATGTTCATCCTATTTGCAGGTAACCTGAGACCATCCCTCCTTCTTGGGTCTCACTACACAGGCACTCCCAGGGTGGCACCAGGCGTGACACCTTCAGGCCAGGGCTGGGGGAACTGGGGGATCTGGGGGATGGACGCTTTTGCCTCTTGGAAATTTTCCTTTTCTTCCACTGCACCCAGCTAGAGAGGCCTCTCCAAATGTTTCAGCACCTGAAGAACAGACTGCATAATACAGTGGCACTAGGGACACTGCCTACAAAGAGTAGCAACAGGTATAAAACCTGAGTGAAGTCAGAAGTCATTTGATGAAGGGATGTCTTGTAGTTTTCATTTGCTGATCTTGAGGATGACAATGAGGTAGCTAAAAGGGAAAGTCCTTCAGGGAATGGGGGGGTGGGGGACTTTTCAAGTCTGGGATGAATTACAGAGCAGAAAGAGGGGAAAGACTCATTTCATTATGGTGGGATAGAGAGAAGACGGAGACTCACAACCAGCTAACAGCTGGTGGGGACATGGTGGAGGCCTGAGAAGTGGGAGGTTCAATGGCATATCTCCTAGCGCTAAGGGGAGACTAAGGAAGGGCATGTTATCTGGGACACCCAGTTGGCACTGAGGATAAGCAAATGCTTCAATGGAGGGGTCACTGCTGTTGGTGGGTCTCAAACACCTCTCTGGTTGGGTCAGAAAAGAGGAAAGAGTTCAGGCTAGGTGACAGGAAGGCGGAATCAGGCATAGCAGGACCAACCCCTTCCCTGCCTCCAAAAGAAGTGAGGACAGGTCACCTGGGGGATAAGAGAGGTTTCCAGAGTCCTATGTGTTTGAAGTCAGAGAGAGCTCAGTAAGCAGAGGTGAATGAATGTGCTTATGTCAAGGTTGAGGAAGGACTAGAGGAACACAGCACAGTGATCAGAAACAAATGGGAGCTGCCTCTGGATCCTGCCTCTGCCACCTACTATCTGAGCAGCCTTCTCTGTGACTCTTCCTCATCTGTTTGGAGGAACTAACAATAGAATATACTTCAAAGACTGACCCAGAGGGAGGATTTGTCCATTGAGAGACTGGTTGGTAGGTGGGGTGGGAATACCTGAGCTTTCCCGGCCCAGAAACGCCTGAGCAAATATCTCGCCGACCCAAGCTTGCAACTCTGAATCCTGCTGCACAGATTCGTCACTGGGATAATAGTAGCCCACGATCTCTGAGACAAAGCTGCAGGAAAGAGATGTCAGGGCCAGTGATAACTTTGGACTCATGCACAGTCAGGAAATCGAGGCTCAGTCCCACTCAGGCTGGGAGAGTATGAGCAAGCCAGAGTCCATTGATTCCCCAGGGATTCTGTGGGGACCCCCAGTCCACGGAGTGCCCAGTGTCCCTCAAGTCTGACTTCTGAGTTGTGTGTGCTCTTGGTCACCTTTATGCATTGAGGAGACCCTTACTCATTCATTGCCCTTCCCACTCAGCACCAAGAGAAAGGAAGGCCTACCTGCTGGGAGGTCCAGGACACACCTTAGTGTTAAGCCTGCCCTGACTCCTTGGGACAGCACTTCCTTCCTTCCATAGCTGCAGTCCAACTCCTCCCCCGCCCAAAGTCGCATGTCATTTTATAGGGGACCCCATGAGCTCAACTCTCACCCTTGGGATGTCCCATGCTGAGGGCTAAAAACACCTGAACCCTCCCCCCCACCCCCAGTACCAAGCTGCCTAGCTTGCACAAGCACTCGAGCTCATTGTGCTTGGGCCATGGGGCCAGAGTGGCTTCAGGGTCCCAGGGGCAAACCTCTCAATGGCCCCCCAGATCTTCAGGCCGTCATCACGGTAGTGGTAGTTGGGGATGGTTAGAACGCCGCGGGCACGAAGGCTGTCCGGAAGGCAGAAATTGGTGTAGGTGAAGTGGGCCAGGCCCGTGCTCATAAGATAGAGAAGGCCTTCCCTTCCGATGGATGTGACCTAAAGACACAGCACACAGCTTGGTCCCCTGGGCCAGCACAACCCCCACCCGGGTGGGGGGGGGCAGGAGACTAGAAGGGCCCAGTAAGGCTGCAGCCTTCTGTACAGCCTTCTCTGTGACTCTTCCTCATCTGTTTGGAGAAACTAACAATAGAATATACTTCAGCCGGGCAAGGTGGTGCATGCTTGTAAGCAGCAACCTAGGAAGCCGTGGCAGGGACTGGGGAGCTCAGTTCGAGTTCCGCTTGGGGCAACATAGTGAGACCTAGTTCCAAAAAAAATAGCTTAAGTCTGACCGGGTATGGTGGGTCATGCCTGTAAGTGGCAGCCTAGGAAGCCATGGCCAGGGCCAAGGATTGCGGTTCGAGTCCTACTAGGGACACGTAGTTCCAAAAAAATATAGGGGTCCTAGTTCCAAAAAAAGATAGTTGGGCGTGGTGGTGCATGCCTGTAATCCCAGCTACCTGGGAAGCTGAGGCTAGGGATTGAAATAACGAGACCTAGTCTCAAAAAAAAAAAAAAAAAGGAATATACTTCAAGGACTGACCCGGAGGGAGTATTTGGTCATTGAGAAACTGGTGGGGAGGGAATACCTGAACATTTTTTTCAGTTAATCAAGAACTTCCAATCCACTAACCAAATATCCATAGGAGGTAGACACAGAGTGCACAATTTATGGCCCTACTACAAGGACAGACAGAACTTGATAACTAACTAGGAAGATTTAATTGAACTCCAGGAGACCGGAGACCAGAGCCGGAGCAGAGTCAGCGCAGGAGTGCCCTTCGGCTTGAGGTTTTCTGCCCACCAGGGTCTGAGCGGGCATGGGTAGCTGAGATTAGCAGACGGAAGGAGGACAGCTTTATGAACCCGGAAAACAGGAGTCTGGTGGAGAGGGGGGGGACTAGTGGGATGGGGTTTCCAGAAATCTGGAACGTGATTGGCGAGCAAACAGGGGTGTGGGCGGGGCCACGGGTCTTTGGGTAAGACCTCGGGTGGGGTGGGGCCTCTGCACAGGGGTGGTGGGGGAGGTCTCACCTGGTCCACCAGGCCCTCAGGGTTGAGCAGTGTGGCCCGCGCTATGGTGTTCACCTGCAGCGTGTAGCGAGTGTGGGGAAGCAGGAGCTGCGAGCGGCATTAGATCACAGGAACCAAAGGTCAGAGAGGTCACCCTGGCCCGGTTCCCTCTGGTTCCGCCCGGGGGTCGCACAAACCTTGTAGATGGGATGGCAGAGCGGCAGCTGACGCAGTGTGGCCATGGCAAAGGCCTCGCACAGCAAATGTGTGCACAAAAAGTGTGTGTTGTTCTCGTGCACCAGGAACTCAGAGTTACGAACCCACGTCTTCGCCAGCAGCCAGTCCCAGTCGGAGTCAGTGGGCAGAAAGATGGGGCTCTCTGGCCCAGGGGTCTGGCTGAGCTAAGCCCAAGAATAAGGAGGGGGTGAGGCTCAAGTCTGGTAGCGCACCCCCTGAGACCTCGCCCCCAACCCCTACTCACCTGTATGGCCAAGGGCATCAACTCTCCCTGGGAGTTGAGCCACAACAGGCAGATGGGGGCAGCCTTGTACTGTGGGCGGCCATTTAGGCAGTGAACAGGGGCCTGCTCCAGGATCCAGTAGTCCGCTAGGAAGATGTTCCCCCTCTGAAGAAGGTGCACAGAGGTTCAGTGACCTCCCACCTACACTCCACATCCCTCCATTCTCTGCCCACTCCCACCCCATCTGGGGCCTCAATAATGCCTGGTGCCTGTGCTAGTGGCCAACATGGGTACCCCACCCTTCCCAGAATGTACGGAATGAGGTCCAGCTGAGTCCTCTGTTGCGCAACTTCTCACCTGGCTCTCAGTTTGGACAAGCCAACCTCCTCTCCCCCTCCCCCATACATGAGCCTTCCTACTCTTTCAACTTAGGTGATCTCAAACAACAGCTGTGGCCAAATCAACATGCAGTGAGAATTTACCCATCATGTTTCCAGTCTTCTGGAGGTCAGCCGAGGCCTTGGCTGCCCTGAGGAGCTGGGAGAATCAGCATCTCCCATACCCTCAGAGTTCCTAGTTCACGGTGATTGTTCGTGTTCTGTTTAGTGGTACTGCCTTTGGCCTGGTCTAAAAAATCCTTCTTCTGGCCTCCGCACCTAGAATCTTGGAAGCCTTGGAACAGGGCCTTCTTCTTCAGGTTGTCCTGCCATCACTCTGCTTTCATTTATATTCCTATCACTCTACCAGACTCCATCCCAGGCTTCAAGCCATTCCTTCCTAACCCAAGCTAGCTCTCAGCTAGCTTCACTTAAAAGGTGTAGGGCCAGGGGTGCCCAGAAGGTGAGGTCTAGAGGTTGGATGCGGCCCCAGTTGTCCACACTTACCTTCCACATCCACTCCTTGTCTCTAATGGCACTCCTAAGGGCCTCACCTACCTCTAGCTCTGTCTGCAAGCAGGTGCCCTGTCCTAGCAAGGGGGCCACCATGTCATTGGTGACAGGCAGCTTGCTGGGCAAGCTGGAGAGACAATGGATCATGACAGGATTGACACCATTCAGGTACTGGTACCCAAAGAAGTTGTCCTCACGCCAGTGTTCTGTGACGTACTCTAGGGGGTAAAAGAGGGGGTCAGTTGGTCTGAAAGTTACTTCCTTAGCTCATGCTCCTGACCAACCCTTTGCTTATCACTATGGTTCAGGTATTCCTCCTATTAACCCTTCAAGGTAGGTACAATTATATCTTCAACTTAACACTGGATGCTCAGAGTCAAAGAGATGGAGTGACTTGCTCAGCTGAGTGGCAGGTTGGAATTTCTCTGGCCCCAAAGCTCAGAAGTCTTAGGTGAGGGCCCATGTTCAGAGGCAGGATTCCCTAAATAACCCTGGGTGCTCACCTAGGCTAGAAGAGGTCTCTCTGTCCTTACTCCCCTAGTCTTGACCTCTCCTGGAGGAGAAGATACCTGGTTCCTGAGGGGCCTGGGAGATTGTCAACAGTGATAGCAGGAGCCCTCCCACTGGAATGCAGCAGACTCCCCAAGAGGACTGGAAAGGAGCTCTTGCCCAGGTAGGGTGGAGGGGGGTCTGAGCATGGGGCAGGGAGAGGATGGACACTCCTGTCCATTACTACACACCTGAAGTGAAGGTCTTTTGGCACCAGAAGATATTCCGAATGTCATCCAGCTTCTTCCAGGAGCCTTTGCGATCCAGCAACCCTCGAAGCTTCATGCCTAAGGATCTGTGGAGAGGGGAGCTGAAGATGGGTATGGGGCCAGCCAGGGGCACCACTGTCTAGCCTAGAGGCATGGACAATAAGGTCAATGTCCAGAGCAGAGGTGCCTAAAAGTAGACAAAGGGAAAAGTCCAGTGGCCTGTTGAGGTCATAGGGGCGAGAGCACATGCAAGCCAAGTGGTGCATTGGACTGTGCAGTCATTCAAGCTTCATTTTGTGTGTGTGTGTGTGTGTGTGTGTGTGTGTGTGTAGACCTCCACTGGCTCCCCTCTGCCAGTGGGGTGAACCACTGATGGCCAAAATAGCTAAAAGCCTCTCCTCCCCCCATTGGTTTTGCCAGCTTTTCCAGCTTCCTCTCCTATACAGTGCACTAGATCACTGTCTTCTCAATAAATATCACCATTACAGACATACTTCATACACTGGACTAGTAAAAGTGGGCTAGGCAACCTGAGGGCTGTGCTCTTTTTACTTTGTGGATGCCTATATCCTTTGAATTTTCTATAATGAGCATGTTTATTTATGATGGGGGGGCATGCTTGAAATGAAGTCAACGTTGCCCCTGTGCAAGGTTCTGTTCAAATTGTACTTCTAGAAAGTCACATCCTGCATCTCTACCTACTGGGGTTTTGTTTGTTTGTTTGTTTGTTTGTTTGTTTTGAGACTAGGTCTCGCTATTTTTGGCCATGGAACTGCAGGTTCATGTTGCCCGGGGTACCACAGATTCAAGCAATCCCCAGCTTCAGCTTCCCAGGTAGCTGGGATTACAGGCACACACCACCACACCCAGCTGTATTTTTTTGGAACTAGGTCTCGCTACGGGCCCCAGGCAGGACTCAAACCGCGATCCCTAGCCCCGGCCGCTTCATAGGCATCTACCTACTGTCAAATCAGTCTGCTCTGTGAATGTCTGAGATGAAGTATGAGCTGTGTCATGTGGCCTAATCATGCCTAAAACACACGCCTTGTGAGGTTTTTTTCACACCAATGTGCTCATAGCAACTCCTGTGACACCACAGGCTCTCTAGAGCCAGAACTGAGCTTTGTATGGCCAGACACATCCATGTCATGGTAATTGCTCACTAGGTGGGCCAAATCAAACAGAAGGGAATGGAATACACAACAGGTAGGTTCATGGCAACTAGTCATCAAGACAGGCTGTGTAAGGGAACTGAACGTCATGAAGAATGTGAGCACCTGGAGAAGGTAGGGAGGCAAGGAGACATTAGTGACCTGACAAGTCCAACTTCCTGTGTGTTCACCCAAGCCACTTACTCCTCATTCCACAGCGCTTGATGAATGCCAGCACAAGGGATGTGAAAAACCAGGGGTTGGGGGGTAATGGGAGGGGCTTGGTCATAGAGCAGAGGCTAAGGTGGCAGGAAAGGAGAAAGAAAAGGCCCCTGCAAGCCTGCCACAAACATCCTTCAGAACACCCTACAGTTGCCCTTCTATAAAGCCCAACTCCTAACCCCTCCCCTCCATAATTGCCTAGATGAGTGCCAAATACCAGTTCCTTCTTCCTGCTGGTCCGTCACTGAGTCCCATACCAGCTGTCCCAGTGGTGTCCTAGGCCTCCTGCCTAGACTCACAGAGCCAGACTAATTCAGCTAACTCCTCTGGACCCTGGTTCTTCCAGAGCCTTTCTATGAGTGCTAGTACTGAAGCCCCAGTCACCTGTGGCTACCTGTGAGCTCCAGGTCACTGTGGATACTACTGAGCTCCATCCTGCCTGCGCCTGTATCCCCTCCCATCAACCCTTCTAAAGAATCAGTCTGACACATAAGCCTGGCAGACGAGGCTCTAGTTCCTGCCCTAGCTTCCTCTGGGCTTCCTAGTCAGCCATGCACAGAGCAGGTGACAACTGAGTTATTCCTCCTTGCAAATCCACCTGAATTTTCCCATGACCCACCCTCCCTTCATGTCTCCTCTTCTGGCCTAAAAGCCTCTTCCTGCTTGAATCCTACTGTCTCTCCTCCTGCCCCACTTCATCCCTGCCTTCTCTAGGTACCTGAAGACTGTACCCCTCCAGCAATGGCACACTCGGTCTTAGCTGTTTATCTGAGCCCCTAATGACCCCTCTATGGTTAATTAACTGCCCAGCACTTCTCCCACAAGAACTGTGCATTCCTGTGGCTGAAAACTAATTCTACACTCAGTGACCTCAATTGAGATTGTTTTGTGTTGGGTGTGCTTCTGTCACACTTAATTCTCCTCCGAATCTGTGAGATAGATATCAATATGGTAACTTTACAAATAAGGAAAGTGCTAGAAGCTGAATGAAAATCAAGGGTAGGGCCGGGCATGGTGGCGCATGCCTGTAAGCGGCAGCCTAGGAATCCGTGGCTGGGGCCAGGAATCATGGTTCAAGTCCCACCCGGGCAACGTAGTGAGACCTAGTTCCAAAAAAATATAGCTGGGCATGGTGGCACACGCCTGTAATCCCAGCTACCTGGGAAGCTGAGGTTGGGGATTGCTTGAGTCTGTGTTACCCCCAGGTAACGTGAGCCTGCGGTTCCACAGGCAAATATAGTGAGACCTAGTCTCAAAAAAAAAAAAAAAAAAGAAAAGAAAAAAGAAAATCAAGTATTGATTCTGGGATCTGAACCTGAGGAGTTTGACTACCTTCTTTAAACTTCAGGGCCAGGGCACTGTCCTTCTTAGCATAGTCCCACCAGCAGGAGGGGGGTTGCTCTGTTCTGAATGCTTTTTATTGACTTGAGGAATGAAAAGAAAAGGTATGGCTAAGGGGTAAAGAGGAGGTGATAGGGAGATAGATAATAGAGGAACCTACAGGGATAGAAGGGATCCTGGGGACAAACAGGAGATTAAAGGACAGAGAGGAAAGGTTGTAGGGCAGGGAAGAGAGAGAATGAGAGGTAGGAAGGGAGGAGATAACTAGCAGAGAGTGGGGAGAATGATGGGCAGAGATGATGGTGAGCATCATAGGAAGAGGACAGAAGGGACATGAGCAGAGGTGACCGGAGGGCAGTGGCCTTACGCGGGGATGGCGTTGAAGAGCAGAGAGGTTGTCTTGGTGGCTGAGTAGCGAATGTTGGGTTCCATGTGCAGCAGAGATGGGATGTCAATTTTCATGGGGAAGCCAGGCAGGTACCGATTTCCACTGCTAGAGAATAGGATGGGAATGGGGGGAGGGAACAAGACAGTGAAAGGAAACTTCAGCCAACTCCCCTAATCCTTTCCTCTCTCCTCCCCCAGAATCCCCATGCCTCCCCTTCACTCCTGACTCCTTCCTAACCCCTGGGCTCCTAGTCTGAATAAAACCACTTCCCCCAATATAATGCCAGAACCCTGGGGCCACCCTGCCCATTGTATAGTTGACATTAGAATTAAACTGCTTTTGTCAGAGACCCGACTGCCAAATTGCCTGGACCCCATTCTCCCAATAGATACTTCACTTCATGCCCCTACACCTTCTTCCCAAGCTCTGGTCCCCACCTTTCATCCTGGTCTGCACAGGGTGTCATCTTGGTCAAGGAAAATTTCTTGTCTGACTCCATTTCCTCAAAGCTGCTGACGTCCACCATGTAGGGGAAGCCAGGGGCATAGGCCTTCCAACTACCAAGAGAAAGGAAGATTCAGAGGCAGAGAATCAAACAGGCAAAACAGAAGCCTGAGCTCGTGATGGTATTGTTTGGGGGGAGACGTGAGTGTCCCACTGGTTACGAGTTGGGTCTGTGTTGAGGTTTTAGCCAGTTTGGGGGTGAGGTGAGGATGGGCTGAGGTTGGTCAGTAGCAGAGTCATTTCTGATATTTGGTCACACGAAGGATATCTGTGGGGATGGATTAAGTGTGGATTTCTTCATAGTGTTGGGATAATTAATGGAATAGACAATCTGAGTCTTGACTCAGAGTCAATACAAGATGGTTTGATTTAAATGAGGGTCCGAATAGGAGTGGGGCCCTCAAGGCTGGAAATGAGATCAGAGTAACTATCTAATTAAGGTTGATATCATAGTAAAGATAGGAGAAGAAATCAAATTAAGCCATCCTCACCGGTAGCAATTCTGCCGGGCCTGGAGTTCTCGTTTCCTGTGATCCAGGAGGAGGGGAAGGGAGTCTTGACAAACAGTTCTTGCTGGGGGGGGGGGGGGG
>PVHY01017176.1:0-30146 GCA_004024945.1 Uropsilus gracilis
AAAAAAAAAAAAAAAAAAAAAAAAAAAAAAAAAAAAAAAAAAAAAAAAAAAAAAAAAAAAAAAAAAAAAAAAAAAAAAAAAAAAAAAAAAAAAAAAAAGAAGCAACACAGAGGTGTTATTTGGTGATACAGAACTAAATACTAAAGAACCAGATAAAGCGTCAAAAGAAATTACCCTCAGGAAGTGAGCCAGTGGAGCAGGAGGCCAGTTGACTGTTGTTTTTTGCATAAATTTCATGACTTACACAAAAATAAAAATGAAAAATGTTAAAAAGTATCTACTTGAAGCATAGGATGGATAGACAAGTAGTTTTTTTTTTTTTTTTTTTTTAAGGGAATACTTCTGCCTTCTACATAAAATTTTCTACATGGTAGATGTCAATCATAAAAGACTTCTGGAACAACTAATTAAATTTGAATAGGGACTGGACTTTAAACAAAAATTGACATGGAAAGATGAAGATCATTCACTGAAAAAAGTAGGATACGAAAGAATATTAGGGACTAATCCCATGTTAGTTTTAGGGGGAAAAGCAAATATGACTTTCCACATTAGTATAAAAAATAGATGCATAAAAAAGACCTAAAATAATATTAAGAGGGTAACAGAACTAATATGATCATCTAAGTTGCTTTTGTAACAATAAAGAAGCTTTAAATATTTAAAAAAAAATAGTAACTAACATAAAAGTGTCATCCCTGGAGTCCTACAGTGTGAATACTACGCTACCAAATAATAGTTACTTGGCAAGTTTTTCATAGTGTAGCTTATTAAGAAAATACTAGTTAGCAGCTTTTTCATAGTATACCTTACTGAGAACATAATACTTCTATCACTCAAGGTCTGAGAGGATTAGCACAAATGTAACCCATTTGTTTTAGGATGAATTGTTTGGGGAGTTCTGAATTACTATTTGAGTGCTACCTAAATTATAAGCACTGTGTATAATATCATTTATTCCCCTTGACAGCAGTGGTATGTACTATTAACTGTTTCATTTTAGAGTTGTACAGAGAGGTCAGATAAACTTGTGTGAGGATACACAGCTAGTACCTAAATCCAAAGCTCCAAAGTTCATGTTCTGGAGACCTCTCTTTTAGTTCCATCTCTCCATTCCTTACCTCCATTTGTAATATTTGCTTTGAGCACCTTCTGTCCATTTTAACTCAATTCAAATCTTAAAACCACCTCTGTTGGTTGCACGCACCTTAAAATATCTCAAATCTTAAAACCAAGACTTTCTCGCTGTGGCATGGTGACGCATGACTGTAAACAGCAGCCTAGGAAGGCGCGGCCGGGGCCAGTAATCACAGTTCGAGTCCCACCGGGGGTATGTAGTGAGACCTAGTTCCAAAAAAATATAGCTGGGTGTGGTGGTGCGCACCTGTAATCCCAGCTACCTGGGAAGCTGAGGCTGGGGATTGCTTGAGTCTGTGGTACCCTGGCAACGTGAGCCTGCGTTTCCACAGGCAAAAATAGCTAGACCTAGTCTCAAAAAAAAACAAGACTTTCTCTAAATTGCAAGATAATATTCAGGTCTTACTTTTACCCAAACTTCTGCACTTCAGGTGCTATCTGAATCTCAAAGGCTATCTGACTCTGAACTTCCCACACAACTACTGTAATATCTGCTGATAAAAATTCTACATACACAAGGCTATACAAATAGTGGCATTTTTTGCTATTTTTTAACAGACTGTTAATCTATCAATAGTTAACACAATAAAAATAATTTTCAAGCAAAGACTTTTTTTGGATGAGAGAAAAAAATTAGAAGTGTTGCTAACAGGCTGGGCATGGTGGCGCATGCCTGTAGGTGGCAGCCTAAGAAGTCACGGCCAGGGCCAGGGATCACGGTTCAAGTCCCGCCGGGGGCACATAGGGAGACCCAAAAAAAAATAGCTGGGGGTAGTGGCACACACCTGTAATCCCAGCTACCTGGGAAGCTGAGGGTGGGGATTATTTGAGTCTGTGGTACCCCGGGCAACGTGATCCTGTGGTTCCACGGGCAAAAATAGCGAGACCTAGTCTCAAAAAAAAAAAAAAAAGTGTTACTAACAGCTTCTCCAAATAAAGATGTAACTTCCTAACACTCAGAAGTTGCCCTTTAAAAAAAGTTTTAAGGTCGGGCATGGTGGCACACACCTTTAATACCAGCCTCAGGAGGCTGAGGCTAGGAATTGCTTGAGACTACCCCAGGCAACATAGTGAGACCTAGTCTCAAAAAAGCAAAATTAATAAAAAAAAAAAAAGGTTTTAAAATCTAACAATCAAACTTTTTTTTCCCCCTCAAGTCTTCACAGAACTCAATTTACTTGTTCATAAAACCTCTGGATCCTTCCTCATTCAATGTGCAAATAAATATCTGTTAAGCAGTCATTATACACCTAACCTTGTGCTTGGCTTGTGGATATTAAGATGAACCTAACGAGTTCTTGCCTCCAATAACCCCATAACCTAGAAAACAGATCATATCTGATAGGTGTAATAGTTGTGATAGTTACAACAAAGGTAACAATATAAGAACTATAATGGCTAATAATTAGTGAGCCCTATACCAGGCAGAGTTCTAAACTCTTCATCTGAATCCACTCATATTTCCCACAACAATCCAAAAGGTAGGTAGTATACTTTTCCTAGTGAGGGGCAGAGTTAAAATATATTGTTCTAC
Organism: Uropsilus gracilis; assembly: GCA_004024945.1. NCBI lineage: Eukaryota > Metazoa > Chordata > Mammalia > Eulipotyphla > Talpidae > Uropsilus > Uropsilus gracilis. Next base: position 2,672 of record PVHY01017176.1, read on the forward strand.
ATGCTTAGTGCTGCTACATGGTGGAGCTTGAATTTTGGTATGATTTGGGACCCTACTCTAACAAGCACTATGGCATGAGGTAACAGACACCCCTCAAAGTCTGAAGCCCAAGAGGAGGAGGTGCATTCAGGAAAAACAGCCTTGAGAAAATGACCCTTGAACTGAGCTTTAATGAATAACTAGGAATTAACAAGCATCTGAAGAAGGGGAGGTCACCCTGGTTAGAGACAAAGCATGGCAGATTGTGAGACCTATAACCTGCTTGGCATGGGTGGAAAGGAGGCAAGGCAGGGAGATTAAGAGGTGAACAGAGGTCAGAATAGAGAGACTGGCAAAGAAGGCTGAGAAGCTCAGAACTTACCATATGAGTACCATGGGCCACTGGAGATTATCAAGAGGGAGAGGACTGATCATCCCAGAACTATGTATGTTCTCATATTGGAATGGACCTACACATCTTAAAGCACATGCCCTTGTACTTCTTGAACCCCTTCTTCTCCAGCATCTCAGTGACGCACATTGATGATGGGAAGCCCATGTCTTTTAGCCAGTTCTGATAGCAATACCTCTCTTTTCTGTGATGAATGGAAATCTGCCTCCCTGAAGTTATCACTTGTGAGGCACTTAGAACACATCTGCACCTTCTGTCCCAAGACAACAGGCAGGTCATTACAAATAGTGATGAGATCTGAGTTTCCCCAAACTCTCCATTCCTTCAACCAGCTCTCTATCTGGTATAGTTTAAGCCTTCTTCTCATTCTGCTTGTCGCTCTGGGACTCCTGCAGTTTGACAATAAATTTCAGAGCAATGCATTTCAAGTTTTCTTGGATGATTCACTCTAAGACATTTTGTATCCTAGACATAATTCAAATAAGCATTTTGTGAAACAATGTAATAAATTCTCATCATTGTGCTCTGATATTTTCTATTCCATTTTATTGTTTCATTATTTCACAATATGCTAAAAAGAGAAAAATAAAGGAAGAGATTCAAACCTCATCACCTTGGAATATGGGGCCCAAAACTTATCAAGACTCTCAAACTAGTCTAGCAGTTCATGCAAAGCAGGTCTGTCTTCACCTCTCTAAAAACAGTAGCAACCCCTATTTCTATGAATCCCACACCTATCTCTCAGGTGACAATTCCATCTGCAGTATTCTCCCCCTTCCTCTCCTGACTCAGGCTGGGAAGAGCCCCTTTCTGCTGCACCCTCTGCCTTCCACATTGTTAACTATTCAGGCAGCATCCTACTATAGTCACAACACTAGTTGGTGAGGGAGATTAAAAGTCTACTAGTCAAACTGAAAGAGGAAATCTGAATTAGAGCGTGGTGCCAAATTCATTGTTTACTCCGTGAGACCTGGCACAAGATTCCTGGTGTCTCTAAGTCTCAACTCCTCTTTCCGGCCAACCTTTCTTCATAACCTGTTGCGAGGACCCAAAGGTTTCATGATCAAGACTACACCTGGTAAACTACAGTTATTACTACAATCTGGTTAGAAACTGATATTGATCCACCTTGTAGACAGGACATAGAAAAGTCTGCTGACTACAGATTCCAAGTCATCTGCATTGGCTTGAGGGCACCTTGGGGTAGGGGTCTGACCATTCTTGCTTAAGTCCCTTAGCCAGACTGGTATCAAGACTGTGGTCCGGGCCGGGCATGGTGGCGCATGCCTGTAAGCGGCAGCCTAGGAAGCCGCAGCCAGGACCAGGGATCGCGGTTCAAGTCTCGCCAGGAGCAAGTAAGCAAGACCAAGTCCCAAAAAAAAAAAATAGCTGGGTGTGGTGGCACACACCTGTAATCACAGTTACCTGGGAAGCTGAGGCTGGGATTGCTTGAGTCTGTGGTACCCCAGGCAACATGAGCCTGCGGTTCCACAGGCAAAAAGAGCAAGACCTAGTCTCAAAAACAAACAAACAAAAAAACAAAACAAAACAACTGTGGTCCATAAAGGAGAATGAGCCAAAGTTATCACAGACTAGATCTATGGGCATATTCTAGCAGAATGCAACACAGTAGGCCTACTACATAAGGGTCATATACTCTGGTTGATCCTGGGAGAAAAATGTGCCAGAAGTTGAAAATCCTGAATCTGGATCTGTTGTTTGTTGGTTGGGCAGATCACCTATCCATTTAAGGCCTTAACTTATTCATGTATGAGACTGCCTCACATTCCATGTAAAAGAGAAGTGATGAAAAGACTGTCACACAGAAAATGGCATAAACAATCCAAGCATAAGAGCTAGAGCAATAGAGAAAAAGAATACCACTAAAAGCAACATTTACTGAGCATTAAATGGTACTCGGCACTGTTTCAGTACTTTAATTTACTGAATCTTCACACAAACCATATAAGGCAGATATCATTACTATTCTCATTTTATAGGTGAGGCAAATGAGAAGCTAAGTGGTCTCAGAAGTCAAAGACACACAGCCTGAGGATGGTAGAATCAGGATATGCCCACAAAGCAAGGTAGCTCCAGGGTCCAATTCTAAAGCTTAGTAAAGAACAGAATGGATAGAGAGATAAGGCAGCAAACATGCTGATATCACTAATAGGCTAACTACACATCTGTCCAGGATGTTACATAAGGAATTACTTTATGGGGGAAGGGAAGAAGATAGGTTGCCTGCCATGATTACTAAGGTCCCAGCCAACTCAGGTGCCACAAGAGTACATTACCAAATCTGCCATGCTCTTTCTCACCTCAATATATTTGTACATGTTGTGCTTTTCAACTAAAATATCCTTCCTTTGCCACGTAGATTCTTCCAGCTTCTCAAGCTTCAGTTTCCCAAACAATATGGTTCTGTTAAATGTATATCTGGTCTTAGAAAACAGGGAAAGCTTAGGACAGAGCAAAAGATGAAAGGGGGAGGAAGGGAGCAAACGGCAAGATTCCTACATACATGGGAAACAGACCTGGCTAGCTAAGAGCACTGAGGATAAGAGCAGAATGGTGCAAAGATCTCAATGTTAGACTAACATATTTGATTTTGAAGGCAGCAGGGAGTCACCGAATTTTTCTAAAGCAAGATAGTACCATGATGATGTGGTATATTGGAAATCAGGGAAAGACAAAACTAAGCTACAACCTTCCTCCCATAACTCTCCTGGATCATGACTTTCTTCAAAGGAGGTCAGTAGTACCAGTATCTCCTCAAGAATTTAGTGCACCAGGTTGAAATATTCAATTCAATTCACTCAGGACCTTTCTCTTCCTCATCACCACCGCCACCAAGGACCATCATTACTCACTGCAGGCTTCCTGTGTGCAGCAATAGGACAGGTAGATGAGTGGGGTGGCTGCTGCAGAACAAGACCAGACTGTGTGTTCTAAGTGCCCAACAACCCACACAGAGCAGGAAACAGGACCTTGAGGGCAGAGTCATTATGGCAAAGTCATCTGAATCAGGCCACCAAAGCAGGCTTGGTCCTGACCAGGTAATGGTACCAGGGAAGGAAATCTTCAAAAGCTGAGAGAAGTGAGGTTCTCACACAGGATAAGGCAGATAAGTCACTGGCTAATACACAGGGCTCGGATAGGGAGAGGTAAGGTCAGACAGAAGAGAGATCAGACAGTGGACTCCAACCCATTCAGAGAAACATGTATTTTGATCTCTACAGACATTAAGGAAAGTCGGGCATGGTGGCATTTGCCTGTAAGCGACAGCTTATGGAGTCGCAGCAGGACCACGGTTTGAGTCCTGCCCAGAACAACACAGCAAGACACCTAGTCCCAAAAAATAGTTGGGTGTGGTGGCGTGCGCCTGTAATCCTAGCTACCTGGGAAGCTGAGGCTGGGAATTGCTTGAGTCCGTGGTACCATGGGCAACGTGAGCCTGCGGTTCCATGGGCAAAAACAGCAAGACCTAGTCTCAAAAAAAAAAAAAAACAAAACAAAAAACAAACAAACAACAAAAATAAAACCAGACATTAGGGAGATCCTGTGGGATCCAACTGAGGCTAAGCAATGTTTGTGGTCTGCTTCATCTTTGCACTACAAAACACATCTCTCACATTCTGTGTTTTGAAAGGGAAGAGAATTACATCTGCATAATTCTAATTGCATCATTCTTGGGTTCAAAGCCATTCTAAATTAGCTTTAATATTTTTGATGTGATAACGCCAAGATGGTATTTTTTTCTCCAAATTTCCTCTAAACCCAAGAGTGACTAAGAATCTTTTTATGTTTTCACTAAAACTATACTTAATGGTTTCCTCCAACATTAAAAAATATCTTATTGAAAGGGACGGACTGAATATAAAAAACAATGTTGGAGAATGAGGACTGCGCATTATTCAAGCTGTTAAAGCAATCTGAGGGCACTATAGGGGAAAACAATTACTGAGCACTGGCGAAGAGCCAGGACTGTATTAAGACAATGAATAAGTGAACAAAGATGGTCCTTCCCTCAGAGCTTGCAACTCAAGGAATTTCACAAAGCAAGCTCCAAAGTTAACATGGCAAGTGACTAAAATAATCCTGTTATAATCCTGTGTTCAACCCTATCTTCTGCCCTAGATGCTACATGGTTTCTAGAAGCATACCAGCTCAAGAGCAAAAATATCTGATCTCTAATCTCTGATGTCAAATAAGAATTTAATTTTAACTCTATTTCTTTTCGACATAAGATTCAATGTTCCCTGTCATCAAACCAGAGTCCTTCTCCCTGAACCACACCTATTATGAAAAAAGGTGTGTTGTACTATAAATTGATAATGTTTCAGACTTTGGTCCATGGTACAACTCCAAGATCTTCTTTAGAATAACACCTCACGCTAAGGTCACAGGTATGTGAAATAAGAAAGCTAGGGGGGCATGAATGGCAATGCAAATCAGGAGACCAAAGGAAAAATGTGAAATTTGGAAACTTTTAGCATTAAATAACAAGAAATGTACACCAAGGGTAGTAAGCTACTCTACCATGCTTGTTTTCAAAAACATGAATGATGGAAAAATAAATCATTTTAGTTGCTATTATAAAAATATTTTATTTCACAAAGTTCTTAAATTTGTATTAAAATATCATAATACATTTTCACAATGTATTGCAAACCTGAGATAGAAATTACATACTCAAGTCCAAAGACAGTCTTATTTTTATTACTAATTTAATTACTCTTTACTTACAGGCAGGACAACCCTGTGAGATTATCCCAGTCAGGTTTTTAAACCTTAGCTAAGTCTTGTACAATCCAAGTCCCACCGCCCCCTCCCCAAATCTAATAAATTAAGGCAAAGAGGTTTCAAGAAAAATGCTTGGTCCTTTTTTTTTCAAGTTGGATACATCTGCAAGGCCTCCCTTAACACAAAGGGAAAAGTTAAAAGAATTTTGTATTCTTGAGATTAAAAAACAATCACCACAAAAAAACAGTTCGTTACAGGAAAAGGGATACAGAATCTGAAGACAGAAGACCCACATTGGAGTGTTAGTTTCAAAACTTAAATTTCAATCTAGACTGGGTCCCCAAACCCTGCAAAGTCCGCAGCTTACTCCTCAGTTTGGTGGCTGTCACCTGCCAACCACACAAGGCTGGCCTAAGCTATATGACATCATATTTTTGAAGACCATATAGAAAATAAGGTAAAACAATTTTATAAAATGTGAAGATTTTTAAGCAACCTTATGAGTGCTATGTATGGATATTTAATAAACTGTAACAGTTCTAGATTGTCCTAGGGATTTTTACAAAAATAAAATAAGAACTGACAACATCTTAAATATCACCAAATCTGACTGTCGTGCATATGACTCCATAACAACCACTTTTACCACTGATTTTGTGTTTTATAATAGGAATTATGACTATTCATATCTTTTTCTTCCCATATATATATATATATATATATATTTTTTTTTTTTTTTTTTTTTTTTTTTTTTTTTTTTTTTTGAGACTAGGTCTCGCTATTTTTGCCTGTGTAACTGCAGACTCAGGTTGCCCGGGGTACCACAGACTCAAGCAATCCCCAGCCTCAGTTTTCCAGGTAGCTGGAATTACAGGCGCGCACCACCACACACAGCTATATTTTTTTGGAACTAGGTCTCACTACATGACCCCAGCGGGACTCAAACCACGATCCCTGGCCCTGGTTGCAGCTTCTTAGGCTGCCGCTTATAGGCATGCGCCACCATTCCCAGCCATCCCATATATTTCTTAAGTTTCAGTGGCTGAACAGTCTCTGGATTTAACTCCGCTAGATAACCCAATGCACATCCCTAAGGGTTACTACGAGCACTGTACATTTTTGGTCAAAGAAAGGTAAAAATAAAATCCTCATCAGGCCGGACACGGTGGCTCGTGCCTGTACGCTTCAGCCTATAAAGTAGCTGGGGCTAAGGATCGTGGTTCGAGTCCCGCTGGGGCCCGTAGTGAGAACTAGTGCCAAAAAAAAAAAAGCTGGGCGTGGTGGCACGCGCCTATAATCCCAGCTACCTGGAAAGCTGAGGCTGGGGATTGCTTGAGTCTGTGGTACCCCGGGCAACGAGAGCCTGCGGTTCCACAGGCAAAAATAGCGAGACCTAGTCTCAAAAAATAAAATAAAATAAAATCCTCATCAGAGGGAAAAGACAGAACTGGCTATTTTCTCATGAAAACACAATGCACAAATAGACAGTGACTCTATATCTCTTGTAGCTGTCTCTAAGCTTCAGACTCATATACCCAACCGTCTGAGAAACACCTTAAACCCAACATGACCAAATCAAACCCATCTTTCCTCTCCAGAACTTCCCTTCCCAATGATGTTTCCTTTCTCCATAAGCAGCACTGCCATTGTTCCAATTGCTTAAGTCATTAATGTCAGAATTATCCTCCATTCCTTTCTCCTTCTCATCCTCTATCCACATCTAAAACTCAAGAATTGCTTACTCTACTTCCCAAGCAACTCTCCAAATTGTTCACTTTGTGCAGATTTCAGTTGTCACCACCTAGCCCAAAACACCAAATCGCTTAACTGGACTTTCACAACAGCCTCTTAGATTAGCTGCTTGGGTCCACTTTGGCCCTTCTCCAACTAGTTCTTCACAAGGAAGCAATGACCCTCATGATACTTTACTTACAAGTTCACTGTTTCCAAACTCCTACTTAACAGAGGTTGCAAGACTCCCATCATCTGGGAGTTCTCCTGCTGCATTCAATGATCTATGTAATTACAAGTATTCACGGGAAACCTGGTATTTGCCTATCAGTTTTAGGTTCTACAAGGCTTTAACCAAAACACGGTTCTTGAAGTATTTTTTTTAATGTGTATTTTAGAAAAGCTAGTTTTTGCCAGATAAAAATGGCATTTAGAATGAAGGTTTTTCCACTAAGACATGGAATACAAACCATATAAAAAATGTAAAATATACGAACCATATATGAGCTACAGGAGTCAAAGTCTGCTAACTGTAACACAATATCTGCTCTCCTCTTCCTCAGTAATTGAATCCTAATTTTTAGCAAAATATACAGGCATGGAATCAAAATTCTTCCCCGCCTTCTTTGCAGCTAAGTGTTGTCACATAACTAGTTTTGGGCTAAAGAGATGTGAACCACGCCCTAAGAGAAAGGGTGTGGCCCTCTCCTTCCCTTTTGCCTTTCCTGCCTAGTGGAATGTGGAAAGTGACTGCTGGAGAAGTCACTTAAATCAAGTGGAAGGTACTGCTGGAGGAGGAGGACAGAATAGCACAAGATGGATAAAGCCAGGTCCCTGAAAACTATGTAACATCCTGGACTGTCTACTTAGATTTATACACAAGAGGTTTCTTTATTACTTAAGCCACTGATGCACGGGAGTTTCTGTCCCTTGAAGTAGTTTTTCTAACCCTCATAAGTCATGTCATTCTTCCAGATTCTCTATTCACTGGACTATGGATTTATACATGCAAGTTCTCAGCCTAAAACACTGCTAATACCTTCTCTGCTCCTTGTCTGCTTCCATTCTTCAAATCTGAACTGAAATGTTACTTTCTCAAATAAGTCTTCCTTTTCCTTAAGGTTTTCCTTAATACTCCCACACCTATAATTGCTGAGTGCTTCCATGTTACATTTTCTTTAAGACCATGCCAACTGCTTTGGACATCAAGTTTTGGCATTCGGTAACTGCCCAACAAATATTTGTTCAACGAACACATAAGCAATGTCATAGCTCTTGAGTGATTTCTGGACCACACCTTGAAAACTCCTTGGCCTTACCTTACATTACAAAACAACTATAAATTCCACCTGTGGCTCTATTCCTGGCAGACACCCTTTTAATGTAAGTAATTTCTCCCCAATTGTCTTTTGGACAATTCTGAAAAGTGCCAACTCCTTCAATAAATCTGTACAGCTCCTTCTGGCACAGCTTCATTTTTTTTATAACACCCCTAGATCTGGAGGGGAAAGTATTATATGCATGCTTGGGATTTTTTTTTTTTTAATGGAAACCTTTCACTAATATGACATTTTATGGGGTTGGGATCCCCAATATTTTATAGGGTTGGGATTCCTTAGAGGTATTCATTCATTCATTCATTCATTCATTCATTCATTCATTCATTCATTCATTCATTCATTCATTCATCTTTGAGAGTAGGTCTCGCTATGTTGCCCAGAGTACCCGCAGACTCAAGTGATCCCTAGCCTCAGCCTCCCAGGTAGCTGAGATTACAGGGGTGTGCCACCACACCCAGCTATTTTTTAGAGATTAGGTCACATTATGTTGCCCAGGATAGTCTTGAACCCGCGGACTCAAGAGATTCCTGGCCTTGACTTCCCAGCGCTGGGATTACAGGCATACGCTACCATGCCCAGCTATTAGAGGTATTTTTTAAAGGAAGATAACAGGAACACACCAACCACATTATCTGAAGAATTATACTCTTAACATATTTTAAAAGCCTCTGGGTGAAAAGTGTAAGTCACATTTTACTGACATTACAAGAACCTGTTAGCCTGCTATTTTATGTAGCCAGAATCTACATGGATTACTCATTTTCATGAATTAAGTACCTTTTTAACGTTATGGACTTAAAGAAATGACGTCCCAAGAAGGACTGGCATATAAAACAAAAATCAAGACACTTGAGTGATAATCTCAGTTTACCAGTGATTCCCTAGGTGACCCTGGATCAGCCCTCTTCCTAACTCTACAAGTGTTCAGTACAGATAATGCCTAAGACCCCTCACAATGAAAGTAGTTTGTTGCCACAAAATTTGCCTGCTAATGATTTAGCAAATATGCTATTACTGATTAATTCTGCCCCAAACTATGTACAATTTCAAGTAGTCACAGAAAACCTGGTTTTTGCCTATCAGTTTTAGGTTTTACAGGGGTTTAAATGAGTCTAAAATGTGGTTCTTCAAAGACTTTATATTAGAACATTAATTTTCCCAGTATGTTATTCTCCTACAAGGCATTCAGACGGTGCTCCGCAAAAACCCACTGGCCAAGAAAACAGAAAGGTTTTCACTGCCACCCCCTTGATGCCTACACCTCCTTTCCCTTAAACTGTTCTGGAACCTCAACGCGGACAGCAGTCGAGCCAGCGTCAGGCAACTGCACGAAAGTCTGTACCACAACAACGTGCCAGCTCCTCAGAGCTAGGACGGCCTAGTCTAGTCTTTCCACGCCACTAATAAAGGTTAAAAAGATTCGCAGTCATCTCCAGGACTGAACAGGCTGGAAGCAGGCGGTCTCAGGTCCCAGAAACTACACGCTCCCTCTCTCCAGACCTGCGGACCCTATCAGTTCCTGCCCGGTCTCTTCAAAACCACCGCCCACCTCCTGACGCCCTTGGGGGCTACCTCCCTAACCCCGCCCCGCAGTCGTCAGCCGACCCTGACCTCCTCGAACTGCTCTCCAGAGCAGCCAGCGCCACGAGCCTCCAGCAGCTCCCGGAACTGCTCCAGAGTGACGGACTCTTCGCCGCGGCCCAGTCGCTCCTCTAGCCAGCGCAACAACGCGCCGTGGTGCCGAGACACCAGGGACTCGCAAGGCGGCACGGGTCGCAGCGCAGCCGCCGCCTCCCGCAGTCGGGCCGGCTCCAGAAGCGCCGCGGCAGGCGGCAGCGCCGGGGCCACTGGGCCCGCGCCGAGGGTTGTCCCCGAGTCTGTAGCCCAGTCCTGGTGCGGGCCCCAGCCCTCGCCCCCGGCGCCTGCCCCTTCGTCTTCACTGCTGTGGCTCGTAGCGTTCCCCATAGGGTCTCGGTCTCCGGCGCCCGGCTCTGCCGCCGCCGCCGCCTCCCCGCCTCGACCTGTCAACCTCCGACGGCACCCGGAGGGCGGGGACGGGGAGGGGACGACGGCGGCGGCAGCAGCGGCTTCCGGCTTCCTCGCCGTCAAGTGAGTGGCTGTCGCAAAGGTGCCGTTAAGCGAACTCTATCAACTCACGACAGCCAGCTAAGGACAGAGGCTTAACAGTGGAGCCCAGATTTCCAAAAGGAGGCGTTTGTCATAACGTCTACGTAGCCTCCTTTGCCACCATCTTTGTTGGGGGCAGACGACGCGTCCGCTGAGAAGGCCTTTTATGGCTCCACTTTCTCGTTCTCCTTTCAGGCTCAAAAGTTATGCTGAAAAAGTACCAGAGTCGAAGTCATGGAGTGAGCTTTTCACCAGAGACTTTTTTTTTTTAACTTTTCGGCGCTCTATTTGCTTAGCGACAGGAGGAAAGGGGAGGAGAGCGCGAGCGGGTCGCCCATGACGTCACGGACGGCGTCTCCGCCATCTTAGTTGTGGCCGGAGAGAGGCGGCAACTTCGGAAGCGGCTGTCTAAATGCTGAGGCTCCCCGGGCTTGGACTCTGGCTGAGCCTGGCCGTAGCAGCGGCGGCTGTGTTAACGGCGCGACTGTTGGGCTGGTGGAGTCCCCGTGCTGGCATTCGCCTTTTCATACCCGAGGAGCTGGCCCGCTACCGTGGCGGCCCAAGGGACCCGGGCCTCTACTTGGCATTGCTCGGCCGCGTTTACGATGTATCCTCTGGCCGGAGGCACTACGAGCCTGGGGCCCACTATAGCGGCTTCGCAGGTATTAACGTGGCGGCTCACGCCTTTCCCTGCTCTGACCCGCGCTCCTAGCCGCCTGCGCATGGTTCATACATTTATTCATGTACTCCTCACATTTCATCAGACCTGCATGGGGCGAGGGGTTCAACCACCATCCTTGTCAAGCACCATTCGTATCTGACACCAGCGGGACATTGACTACTCTTGCTGGTCTCTGCCCTCACTATACGTTTATCTTTTGTTCCCCATCGTTACGTCTGACTTAGGTATAAGAGAAAATTCTCCAGCTTCTTGTTAGTTACCCACTACCCACTGTCAAGAAGCTTGCAGATACCACCCTGTGGCTCTCAAAGCAGAAAGAGGAATGTACCTGTCCTCAGTTCACCTACCTATTCCAATTGTTTGTTCAATATAGCCAGATCTGAAATAACCTTCCAACCCCTCCCCCCTCCCGTTTCCCCTGAAATAGTGCATTTGATTTGTGTCATTCCTGCTTCTAATGTAGATGCGCTTGTCTGCCTTCCTTTTGAGGTTTGGGGTGGGCTAGGATGGGGGAGGGGTGTGATTAAAATGCCGGATGGGGTCTGATCACTTTTAAAGTTCTTAAGTACTTGGAACAAAGCTCTGCAGTGTTAGGCCATAAGTAACATTGGCCAATGTTTGTGCTACTGTCCCTCTTTCCAGCTAAGGGGATTGAAGGTTGTGATTTGCTAGAATCACAGGACTTGAACCTGAGAAGATCACCAGTCTGTAACTTTTAGAGATGTAACCTTACCAGCAAAGTAGAATGACTGTCTCCTAGTTAAAAAGAAACAAATGTCAAGCAAACAATGCCAGTGATGAAGGCTACTTTTAAATATGCATTCTCCACTTCTCATAGTACACAGACAATTAATGCATCATTTTTGTTCCAGTTTTAAAAGAAAATGTACTGGTGTTACCAGAGGCCCTAATCTAGTTAGGGAGGAGGGGATAAGGGCGTAACATAGTGGAAAAGGAAAGCTGGTGGTGCCATTAAAGGGTCCTGCATGGCTTCTTAAGGAATTAGGGTATTAATCATCATAGGGAAAAGAGAAACCACTGAGGATTTTTAAACCAGTCAACTTATGTTTTAAAAGTCTGAATGCTGTATGGAAAATCAGTTAGCTGTGAAAAAGTGAATGTGGGGAAACCTACTAGGGACTAGGGTCTACTTTAGTGATGAAACATGATGACAGCTTGGCTTGCTTAAGTGACAGAGAAAGGTAGACTGACTATGACTATTACTAAAACTATAACTATTACTAAAAAATAAATTAAAGCCCTTAGGGGCTCTTTGATTGTGAAGGATAAAGGTGGTATCAAGAACTGCATTTCTGAAAAAAAAAAAAAGCCATAAAAAAAAAAAAGAACTGCATTTCTGGATTGAACAACCATTGATATTTAGCGAGATAAGGAATGCCAGAGTAGGTGCAGGTTTGCCGGGGCTGTGGGTGCTGATGACCACTAGTTCAGGAAGACATTTTAAACGTGAATGTTGGGCCGGGCATGGTGGCTCATGCCTGTAAACTTCAGCCTATGAAGCGGCCAGGGCTAGGAATTGCCGTTCGAGTCCCATCTGGGGCCTGTAGTGTGACCTAGTCCCCCAAAAATAGCTGGGCATGGTGGCGTGCGCCTGTAATCCCAGCTACCTGGGAAGCTGAGGCTGGGGATTGCTTGAGTCTGTGCTACCCCGGGCAACAAGAGCCTGCGGTTCCACGGACAAAAAAGCGAGACCTAGTCTCAAAAAATAAATAAACAAACAAATAAATAAATAAATGTGGTTCCATGGACAAAAAAGCAAGACCTAGTCTCAATAAATAAATAAATAAATAAATAAATAAATAAATAAATAAATAAATAAATAAATAAATAAATAAATGTGATGTCTGTAAGATAGCTAAGTGATGTTGAGTATACAGTTGAATATCAGGTCTGGAGCTTAGAGAAGTCTCATACAAATTTGACATTTTACCATTGTTGGTATTGGAAACCATGGGAGTTGACATTGTCAAAGGGAGAGTGTGAATGGAACACAAAAGGTGGACAAGAACTGATCCCTAAGACAAAACAAAAAGAAAAAAGAACTGATCCCTGAGGCTGGTTGAAAATGAGCCAGACAGGTAGGAAGAAAAGCAGGACTGTGGTATCATGGGAGCCAAAGTTAAGTGTTTCGCTGGGATAAATTCATACTTACATAAAAGACTGTGATAAATGCCGAAGATATGTGTCCAGGATCCAGAAGTGTCTAGCACAGGGAAGGATTATCTTTGCTTGGGGGGAAGGGGGTAGCAAGTAGGAGTTTTCAGGAGGTGTTTCTCAGAAAATAGATTTTTGACTTGGTGCAGTGTTGGTAATTTATGACTTAATCTATTGAAAACAACTCTCCTGCAGGCCGAGATGCATCCAGAGCATTTGTGACTGGGGACTACTCCGAAGGAGGCCTTGTGGATGATGTTTCTGGCTTGTCATTTTCTGAGATGCTGACACTTCAAAATTGGATCTCATTCTATGAAAAGAATTATGAATTTGTTGGTAGGTATTCCACATGTCATTTCTATACAGCTCATTTGTTTTCTTACATTTTCTTTCAAGGGGCTACAGTTCTTTGGGGATTTGGACTCAAGGTTAAAATGTGAAAAATAATCAAGGATTTTCCACCTTAAACTCTGGTTATTTAGTTCGCAGTGAGTCCCAGAAAGAAATGGCTGGGGTACTTTTTTCTCTCCCTCTTAACCTTGGGAGAAAATTGCCTAGCCATTAATTTTGGCCTCTATTTCCTCAAAGCCAAGGGTTGCCTGCACTACCCTTGAACAACTTCAAGAGGACAGCTTCCCTTTCTCACTGAGTTCTAGGTACCTGACTTTAGCACACAGCTCACAGTTAGGAAGGCTTAAATCCTAAGTTTGTGCAGTTTTGACAAATACCCTTTTGTTTAGTTGTCTGAGGAGATGAACATTAGCCTGTGCCAACCTGAGAATTTGTCTCCTAGGATGTTAGTATTGCTACTCAAACATTTGCTAAAGCCACTTGTATAGGGCACTGTACTTGGTAATTACTAGGGATAGACAAAGAAACCAAATGGTATGCTAAAGAAATATTAGACTCTACACACTGGATTGCTTCACACACACTGAACACTGGCATGACCGGGGCCCTTTTTCCCATCCACCACACCTGACCTCTCACTGGAGTCCTACTTCAGTGCAGGTGACTTCCTGGGGAACATTCAGTATCACTTCAGCATTGGAACAAGCCTAAATTGGAAGACTTTTCTCTGTCCCTAATGCCTCAGAATGCCCTGTTCTTGTCATTATCTTCTCTGGGGATCTTATCTTAAATTTTTTACTAATCTTCTGCTCCCTCCACACACAACTGACCAGGGTTTTTTATTTTATTTTATTTTTTCGTAACAAAGTGCTAAAATATTTTCTGTTTACAGTCTCCCCTCCACAACCTCATTTTGACCTTTGTCTCCCCAACCTATAGCATGCCCTTCTGTGTTTTTACCCAGTCTTCCCCAGGTCATTTCTGAGACCATAAGCATGAAGGAATTGCACTTCTACCCTTCAGATGACTTGGTTCTCCCTTTTTCCCATGAGCTTGAAACCAAAGTTGAAACATCACTGAGTTAGTAGAAAAGAAAACACAACACAAAAGAAAAGTCCTGTGAATGTGCAAAGGCTACCAGACCAAACATGTCATGTTGATATTTGGGAAACAAACTGATGTATTCCATGATATGAGTAAACAAGTCTTGTTTGAACAGTGTTAATGTACGTGTGTGTGTGTGTGTGTGTGTGTGTTTGGGGTGGAGGGGGGCACGTATTGTCATAAATGCTTCAGAAGGATTGTAAAGTCAGGATGTATTTGAATAGTTCATATAGACAAGCTATGGTTCTGGTTCTTTTAGGGAGCCAGGGATGGTTCAGTTCCTGTGCTCAGTTAGCATGTTCTTGGTGGGAGGAAGGAGGCTGTACTGGGCTCTTTCCAGATACCAGAATCCCTCAAGACACATCAGGAACTGAAGGGTTACTATTTGGGTGCACACTGGAATGGTGACAAAAAAGTAGCCATCTTGGCAGTCATGTGGGCAGCTGCCACTTTCATTGGAAAATGAGATGTCAGTTATGTTCTAGACACAGCACCAGCTTGGAGACCCAGGCAGTGGTTACCACTATTCTAGCTACACAGCTTCTAGAATTACATTCTTTTTGCTCTATTACTGCTGTTTTTGTTGTTGTTGTTGTTTGTTTGTTTGTTTTGCAGAGAGGTGGGGGCTTATACATCTAAAACTCAACAAACAAAAACCAGGCTTGTCACCATGCAAAGCAGAGACCCATGTAGAGAGTCTGCAGATCTGGTCTAGCAAGTGTCACCTGGAATCTAAGTTCTCAGGTGCTGAGTTGAACCCACAGAGCTGGAGCATTGCTACCCGCTCCCTCTATTCTGGGTAGAAGAAGCTAGAAGCTTACTAGAAGCTTCTGCTGTTTCTCTTGCCCTATGACAGGTGCTGTCCATGAAGGCCACTTGCTCCTCAGGAGATGAATGTCCCTGTACCTTAAGACTGAGGTCTCTTTGGCTCTATCCTGTGGGTACACAAACCATTGCTGGCTGTTGAAGGACTAAGCCAGAAGAAAATAGTAGAAGGGGAGAATGAACTTGGGGCCAACCTCATTACTAACTTCATAGACTTTCTCAAATTATTTGATCTCCCTGTCTCCTGTGCATATGTGAACACTAATTTCTCTCGCATAGGGTTGTTAGGAGAATTAGAAAATCGTGGTAAGGTGCTAGCACAGTGCCTGACACTGAGTAAATGCCCAATAAATTATTTATAGTTATACAAAACAACATAATTTAGTGATAGGAAGAAATCTAGTAAGTATTAATTCATCAAACATTTACCGAATGCCCACTTAGTGGCCCACAAGCACTTCGGAGCATCAATAAATGCATACATGGTCACACTCTCAGAAAACTGGTATCTGGAAAAAAGATTTTATCATTTCTATGGTAGAAGACTCTACAACTAGGACAGGGATGCTTCTATTTAGAGTCTTTTTTCTTTTTTCTTTTTTTTTTTTTGAGACTAGGTCTCGCTATTTTTGCCTGTGGAACCGCAGTCTCACGTTGCCCGTGGTACCACAGACTCAAGCAATCCCCAGCCTCAGCTTCCCAGGTAGCTGGGATTACAGGCACGTGCCACCACACCCAGCTTTATTTTTTTGGAGCTAGGTCTCACTATGTACCCCCCAGCAGGACTTGAACTGCGATCCCTGGCCCCGGCCGCGACTTCCTAGGCTTCCGCTTACAGGCATGCGCCACCATGCCTGGCCTATTTAGTGTCTTGTGAGATGTTGAGAAACGTCACAATAGAGACACCTGAAGTCCCTCCAATTTGAGTTATTAATAAATATGCACCCAGCAAGCTACTGGAGAGCCCTGCAGTCAGAACTCCAGGAACCTGGTCCTTATTCCAGATGCCTAAGAGGCAAAACATCTGGTCATCCTCCCTCCCACTGTTACTCTGACATCAACTTTCCTGTCACCACAGGGAAGGTGATAGGAAGGTTCTATGGAGAAGATGGACTACCAACCACAGAACTGGCCCAGGTAGAAGCCATGATCACCCAAGGCTTGGAAGCAAATAAACAGGAACTAAAAGAAAAGAAGACATTTCCTCCATGCAATGTTGAGTGGAGCTCAATAAGGGGCAGCCGGTTCTGGTGTTCCCAAAAGAGGTAAACAGCCTTCCCTTCTGTTCCTCTCAGTCTCTCTGCCAAATCCAATTTCTAGGTCATCCTAGCTCTTATTCGATGAAGCCATAAGTTGACTGTTCATTCAGGGAAGCTTTTTCAAAGTAACGGATTCTCTGGGGTAGTGATTCTCAATCTTGCCTGAATATTAGAACCTTCTGGGGAATCTTAAAAATTACTGATGATGGAACCTTACTCCAGGCAACTGGATGAGAACATTAGGGTCAAGACCTGGGTTTTTAAAAGTTGTTGGTTATATTTCACTATTCACAACACTGTTTTTACTTTGTATATACAAAAATGCAGAGAGCACAGGGCAGTAGTGGCAGGCACAAGAGCAAACACTGTCTAGCAAGATTTTAGTTTTTTAAACCTTGTTGTAGTGAATATATGCATTATAAAAAACAATGAAAACAACCAAGTGCCTAGAGACTTAGCTATTTCTACCCCCAAACTAATGCTTGCTCTTATCAAGACTTTGGACGGGACAAAAAAAAAGTTTCAAAGGTCAATAACAGAACAGTGGTACATGCTTTTAATCCCAGCCTTGGAAGACTGAGGCTAGGAATCGCTTGAGTCCGCGGGTTTGAGACTACCCCAGGAAACATAGCAAGACCTAGTCTCAAAAAAAATAGCTGGGAATGGTGGCTCGCACCTGTAATCCCAGTCTTGGGAGTCTGAGGCTAGGGATCACTTGAAGTCCAAGGTCCAGGACTACCCTGGGCAACCTAGCTAGACATAGTCAAGGAAGGGAGGGAGGGAGGGAGGGAGGGAGGGAGGGAGGGAGGGACGACCGGCCCAGTTGTGGGTGGCTTTAATCCCAGCCTAGGAGGGAGGCTGAGACTAGGAATAATTTGAGTCCATGGGTGCAAGACCTGCTTAGGGCAACATAATGAGA
The DNA here is from genome assembly GCA_004024945.1 of Uropsilus gracilis. NCBI lineage: Eukaryota > Metazoa > Chordata > Mammalia > Eulipotyphla > Talpidae > Uropsilus > Uropsilus gracilis. Next base: position 20,322 of record PVHY01017176.1, read on the forward strand.
CCTAGTCTCAAAAAATAGCTGGGTGTGGTGGCACACGCCTGTAATCCTAGCTACTTGGGAGGTTGAGGCTGGAGATTGCTTGAGTCCGTGGTACCCCAGGCAATGTGAGTCTGCAGTTCCCCAGGCAACATAGCGAGACCTAGTCTCAAAAAAATCAATCAATCAATAAAAGGCCAATAACATTTGTTTCATAAAAAAAGTTAAAAACTACCTTAAAATGTGTTTTTTCACAAGGCATGGTGGCTCGTGCCTGTAAGCTTCAGCCTATGAAGTGGCTGGGGCTAGGGGTCTTGGTTCGAGTCCCACTAGGGGTAACACGGCAAGACCTAGTCCCAAAAAAATAGCTGAGCATGGTGGTGCAAGCTGTAATCCCATCTATCTAGGAAGCTGAGGCTGTGGGTCGCTTGAGTCTGTGGTACCCCGGGCAACGCAAGCCTGCGCACATTGATTAAACTTCTGAAAAGCCATACGTATAAACTTAGTAAAACAAAACTCTGCCACTGGACAGTAAACTCTCAAGAGGGTGTTAACCTGGATAACTACAGACTAGTTTAAAGAATCTTTTAGGTACTTTGAAGCCTCTTTAAAAATTTTTTTGTACTTTGAAACCTTTTTATCTATTTCTCAGTACTGCATCCCAGCCATCCTGCCCTTTTTGCTTTAACGCATGCTAGAACAGTATCACATCTCTGTTCTAGTTCTGAGAAAGAAAGCAATGTTCAAAAATATTTAACAGAACTATGAAAGCTATGGAAAGGAGTCTTTTCTATAGGAAAGTAGTCTTTACGCTGCATAGTTTCTTTTGTATGCCCTTCAGGGTTTGTTTATCTGCCCCTTGAGAACAACAGGACGTGTCAGATTAAGTTGGATGAAAACTAGAAAAGGAATGTCTACTATAAACCAGGGAAGTTTGGTTTCATCTTTGCTGACATCAATTTTTTGTAATTAACTTTATTAATTTTCTTACATTGTTGTACAGTATTTGATTTTGCCTCTCAGGTGTGGTCCCCATAGTTACACCATCCCTACAGAATAGATGATATAGAATGCTAGCTTCAATTTATACTTTTTGTAGGATGTGAGAAACATGAAGGTTTTCTGACTTTGTTACTTTTGCAAAATTAGCCTTTGATAGATCAAACCTCGGAGTATGCCAAGAACTTCTAACAAATCCTTCAAGTCTATGCTATCACTGTGACGTTGGGCAGGAGGGCCTACACCCACTTGGGTGCCAGGCTGCTCAGCTGTATCTGTGGTCTTGGTGCTGATGAGGGTGGTTGTCAGCAGTGGAGAGAGCTCCCAGTCTGCAGGTGGTCTGCATGCTGATGCTTTCCCCATAACAGGACAATTCAGTGAAGTGCTCTATATCATCGGGGGTCCTTGATGACCCTAGAGAATAAGAGACAGCTACAGTGGGTCCTTAGTGGCTTCAGCAGTGGCATGACTGGTTGTTGTTGAGCAATGTAGCTTCAGAGGGAAAATAGCAATTGAGAATGTTCCTTTCCAAAACGTAACTTACTTACAGGGATAAAGATGAAAGATAGTTATTTCTTTCTTCCCTGATAAAGAAATCTGCTCCTCCAGTCAAGACATCCTTTTTTTTTTCCCCAGAGAAAAAGCCATACTGAAGTTTAATAATAACATATGTTCCTCCTGTATACATAGAAGAGAAACAACATACCCAAGAAACCCCCTGCACAAGTTTTTCCCTCCCTCCTTTCCTTCTTCTCTCTGCCCTTCCCCCCTCCATCCATTTATCCCTTCCTTCTTCCCTTCTCCCTAAAGACCTTGCTGAAGAAATCCTGGCCTGGGAATGAGAAAACACAAATACTAGTACTTTCTCTTTTAGGTCTGTTCATTCTGCTTCCTACTTGTCAGCACAAATCATTTCTGCCCACAGGAGATGGGGATAGAGAGGGGCACTTGCAGTGGTGACCTGAGTACTGTCTTAAAACACTGTAAATTCTGTGTCATCTCAAGGTGAGCAGGCTAGATGGAGACGCCCTTTCTGTAAGAATGATGTGAGGTAAACAGATTAGAATAGATGCCACAGGAATTATTCCAGGTTGATTTAGGAAAACTGGAGAGAAAAAAAAATTTTTTTTCTGCTTTAATCATTAGGTCAACCTGAACTTAAATGCAACTCAGGTCTTTCAAATCTCTTTTAGCTCTGCTAAGGGGAAAACTGAAGGCAGAGGCTAGACAAACCTGCTTGCTCCCCTTACCTCCCAACCTCCCAAAGTAAAAGTCCAGTTCTCACTTAGGAGGAGCAGGGAAACTTGCTCTCATTTACTAAGGTGAGAAGGGCCACCTCCCTACATGCTAAGCTTCGTAGACCCACCCTCTTCTGCGGTTAGAGGCCCTCCCTCCTTGCTCTTCTGGAGACTGATCCTTATGTGGACAAGAGCAAACAACACAAACTGACAGCCTTCTCTAGAGCCAGCCACAGTATCCATCACACATTTCCTCCACCTTACTGCACTCCACGGGCACGGGAAGTGAAATCTTTTCTTCCCAGGCCACAGGTTTTAAAGAGACACAGATTTTCCAGTCTCATCATGTATCCAGAAAGATGGGGGCTCTGAGAACCTGCCCTGCCACTTCTAAACAAAGATGGATCTTGTTGGGACATAAGCCTGAATGCAGGTCATTGCAGAGAGCATTTGCCTCCCACCAGAGGCTACCTGAAAGACCCAGAGTGCTTGTCTCCCTTTTCTTCACCCACAGCTCACATCTCTGAATAATTCATTATTGTTTTAATGACTGAGTTGCTTAGGCTCTGCTTTTTACAAACTCCCACACACCCCCCACCCTTTCCTTTTGCAAGGCTTGGGAATCTGTAGGAAATTGAATTCAGTCCCCTAAGAGTCAGGTCCTTTAGCCCAAGATAGGAGGTTGCTGCAGGCTCTTTTGGGCTCTGCTTGATCCTCTACCTCTGAAGTCTGGCAACTTCAAGGACTGGGCCTAACTCCAACCTCCGCCAGGGGCCTCCCAGAGCACACTGATCCATCAGGCCTTGAGTGGTTGCTTCAGCTGCCTTTTCCCACCAAAGTGCCCCTATCCTGAGATCGAGACCCTGTACTGGGATGTAGTAGAAGGGAGAAGTGAATCAGATCAGATTCAGACATTGCATTTCAGTTCACAGGGAAAGCCTTCCACAGCTGCTACCATTAGGGAAATGAAGGGAAATGATGCTGCCTCCTCAGAAAGCAGAGGCAAGGGCAGAGAAGTTCTGTGAAAGGGCTTTGGTCACTGCCCAGGGGGGATGCTGAGGAGGTTAGGGGAGAACATGGTGGACCACTACCTTGGAAGAATGCCAAGATAACAAAAAGTGGAATGGTCTCTACTTCTCACAAAGTCTGACTTGCTGATTCCTCAAATCACCCTTCCCACAGAGACAGATGAGTTCATGCTTTTAAGGCATTCTCTTTTCTTCTCTCCTTAGTGGAGGTGTGAGCAGAGACTGGATTGGTGTCCCAAGGAAGCTGTATAAGCCAGGTACCAAGGAGTCCCACTGCGTGTGTGTGAGAACAACTGGTCCCCCTAGTGACCAGAAACTGGACAACCCTACACACAGAAATCGTGGGGACTTGGACCACCCCAGCCTGGGGGAGTATACAGGCTGCCCACCACAAGCCACCACATGCTTTCTCCCTCTCTGAGCTGGTGCCCTGCTGGAAGATGATGCACAGAGAACCAGAGAACCCTGCCTAGAACCCAACTGACCCTTGACTCATGTCCTAGGATGGCTCCCGACTTGAAACAAGAGAACCTGGCAGGACTCTGGTCACACTCTGCAAATGTGACCTGTGCCTCCTTACCATGGGTTCCCAGTTCTCATGACTGAGGCCAAGACTTGGCAACCTGCCAGGTTTTTTTGCCTCTTTATCCCTAGGTCCACTTGCCAGCCTCCTTCAGAGCCCTCAGATATTAATGGGCACAAATATGACCAACTGACAGCTGGGTCCAGCCTGTAATCCCCAAGCCTGTCAGTGTCAAGGGCACTGCCAAGAAGGAGCTACTTCATTCCCTCATAAACCAGAAACAACCAGGCTTGCGGAAAGGCCATATAAATAAAGTGTTGACAGAGCAGTGTTCAGGTTCCCCATGGCTAGATTCTCTCTTAGATGTAACAGCAGCACCTTACGACAAACTAGAATTTACATTGAGTTGCTTGAGCTTGGCCAATACAGTGAGGGTAACATTAAGTAAGAGGGGTGAATTCTGGAAATGGGAAAGGCTTTTGCCTCTATGGATGCAGCAAATCCATGTGTCTCTGCAGAAAGCAACAGCTTAAAGTCAATGATGCTGCTTCTCATTGAAACACCTAGAATCAAGTGTGACAGTTTTCTACATTTTCAGTAAAAAGTAGTTTCACAGCTCTAACAAGGTTCTCAACATCAAAGTTTGGGCAAGGCAGCAAATACCAACATAAACAGCATCCCCAGCAACAAGGCTGACAATTTTTCCAGTGGGTTGTAGGTCCAAGGTCATCTGTAATCTATAGTTGATTACATGCCCATTACTCCCTTGGATTCTTAAATAAAGGCAGGCAAGGAGACTTTATAGATAAGGAGATGTGAGCAGGCATTTATTGCAGGTTCACAGGCTCTTCATCTGAGGTGTCATCTTTCTCTCCTTTTCCCAATCCCCTCCACTCTTACCCTAAACTCTAATCCTGCTTCTTTCCTTTCTCCTTTACCATTAATCTCACAAAGCAGCTTTTCAGATCCACTGACTAGAAATGAAGGCAGCCCCCTCAGTGGCAGCCATGGCTCTGACTTTGTGGCCACAGCTGTTCCCTAAACCTGAACTCTGCTCTGGACTCCTTTTGCCACCCCAGGAACTTCCTTACCTGCCCTTGCCACATTCAACCTCTTCTTGCCTGCTGGCTCTTTCCCCTAAATACACATTAAGCAGTTCATGTCCCCATATCAGAAATAAAACCCTTCAGCCTATGAAGCAGCCGGAGCTAGGGATCACGGTTTGAGTCCTGCCTGGGGCCCATAGCGAGACCTAGTTCCAAAAAAAAAAAATAGCTGGGCGTGGTGGTGTGCGCCTGTCATCCCAGCTACCTGGGAAGCTGAGGCTGGGGATTGCTTGAGTCTGTGGTACCCCGGGCAACGTGAGCCTGTAGTTCCACGGGCAAAAATAGCGAGACCTAGTCTCAAAAAAAAAAAAAAAAAAAAAAAAAAAAAAAAAAAAAAAAAAAAAAAAAAAAAAAAAAAAAAAAAAAGTCCTGCATTCCTAGGAGACTGCAGACCAAGCTGATCAGTTCCCCATAAATAACCTTGGGGCAGGTGACCCTTCTGAGCATGTCGGTGAACCTCCTGTAGGTCTGGTATGTGGAGTGGCTCTCCTCATTTTTTACTGATACTTCTTTGTGGTTTTGTTCCCCCATTGAGATGAGGGAGCTCCTTGCTCATGGTGAAAGTGTCTCTGAGGGCTGGGTGCAGTGGCACACATCTTTAATCCCAGCCTTGGGAAGCCAAGGCTAGGAATCACTTGAGTCCACTAGCCTGAGCAATGTAGTGAGACCTAAAAAAAAAAAACAAAACACGGCTGGGAGCCGGGCATGGTGGCGCATGCCCTTAAGCGCAGCTATAGAGCGCGGCTGAGACTAGGATTCACTTTAGTCTGCAGGTTCGAGACCCAAGACCCTCCCGGGGCAACATAGTGAGACCTAGTCCCAAAAAATAGCTGGGCGTGGTGGCGCACCTGTAATCCCAGCTATCTGGGAAGTTGAGGCTAGGGATCGCTTGAGTCTGGGGTACCCTGGGCATCGTAAGCCTTTGGTTCCCTGGGCAAAATAGCGAGACCTAGGGTATGGTCTAGGTGGGTGTGGTGGCATGCACCTGTAATCCCAGCTACCTGGGAGGCTGAGGCTGGAGATCGCATGAGTCCACAGGATTGGGACTACCCTGGGCAACATAGCGAGACCTAGTCGAAAAAAAAAGTGTCTCTGGTTGGGGAGTTTAGCCCAGCACCAGAAAACTGATGTTCTTCCCTCTCATCTTCAACTGTCTTGTGTCTCGGAGTTCTGACCATGCTTGTTTGGGGCCTTTATTTCTCTGTCCCTTCCAATATATTTGTATCTGGGTTGTTTTTCTCATTCAAGCTGAGGAATGGCTGAGGTGGGAATGAACCAGAGGAGGATCCCTTTCCAGCCCAAGCCCTGGCTGCACCCTCTGTGTGAGAGTGTCCCATTCCCAAGGCCTCCCCTCCAGGCTGCAGAACCTGGAGGGGGTGTGGCCCCTCCCACCAGGACACAGAGGCAGAGGGGACAAAGCCCCAGGCTGCATGCTGCATGGAGGTAGGTAGGTAGGCCTAGCTTCCCTTGGAGAGGAGCAGCTTACCTACTCCCCCTGCACCCTCTGTGGAGGAGAGCACCCGCTTTCCCCTGGCTCTTTTTTTTTTGAGACTAGGTCTCGCTATTTTTGCCAGTGGAGCCTCAGGCTCTTGTTGCCCCAGGGGACCACAGACTCAAGCAATCCCCAGCCTCAGCTTCCCAGGTAGCTGGGATGACAGGTGCACGCCATCACGCCCAGCTATTTTTTTGGAACTAGGTCTCACCACAGGCCCCAGACAGGACTCGAACTGCGATTCCTAGCTCTGGCTGCTTTATAGGCTGAAGCTTACAGGCACGAGCCACCGTGCCTGGCTCCCCTGGTTCTTGACACTTTTTTTTAAATTTATGTATAAATTTTACGTCTTTATAATCCCAAGGATTCACCCCCCCACCCTTCCCATCATTTCCCACCTTTTCCCCCTGCCCCAAGTTGTGTGCTTCAGTTTAGTGGTTAGCTGGTTGTGACTTTTCCTCATGGCCTTTATTTTTTTACTGTGTCCCATATATTAGTGAAACCATTTGGCTTCTTTTTCTTTTTAACTTGTTTCTGCTAATATGATTTCTTCTAAGTACATCCATGTTGCCATAAAATCATCACATTTGTCATTTTTTGTTGATGAGTAATATTCCATTGTATATATGTGTATATATACCACCATCTTTTTCATCCAGTCCTGTTTTGGGGCATTTAGGTTGCTTCCATGACTGTGCAATTATAAATAGTGCTGCCGTAAACATCCGAGCACAGGTGTCCCTGTGTACCCACATTGAGGTCTTTTTTTTTTTTTTTTTTACCAATATCTGCTTTATTATTATTATTATTTTACATCATTTCAGTCCCTGGGAGTCATCCAACATCATCACCTCCCATCCCCGCCCATTCCAGCTGGTCCCCTCTCTCCCCTTGTGTCGTTTCATTTGGTTGACCATATATTAGTGAAACCATTTGGTTTCTGTCCCTTTCTATCTGGCTCGTTTCTGCTAGAATGATTTCTTCTAGGTACATCCAGGTGTCTATAAATTCATCAAATTTGTCATTTTTGATTGATGATAATACTCCATTGTGTATATATACCACATCTTTTTCATCCAGTCCTCTGTCTTGGGGCATTTGGGTTGTTTCCAGGTCCTTGCAATTGTAAATAGTGCTGCAATAAACATCCGAGCACAGGTGTCCTTTTGTACCCACGTTGAGGTCTCCTTTGGGTAGATTCCCAGAAGTGCGACTGCTGGGTCAAATGGTAATTCCATTTTCACCACATTGAGGTCTCTTTTGGGTAAATTCCCGAGAGCAGTTGCTGGGTCAAATGGTAGTTCCATTTTCATTAATTTGAGGATCCTCCACACAGCTTTTCATGGTGGTTGGACGGTTTACATTCCCACCAGCAGTTAAGAGTGTTCCTTTCTCTCCACATCCACACCAGCACTTGTTGCCCATTCTTTGGATGTGGGCCATTCTTACTGGTGTAAGGTGGTATCTCATTGTGGTTTTGATTTGCATTTCCCTTATTGCTAGTGATGCTGAGCAGTTTTTCATGTGCCTGTTGGCCATTTGTATTTCCTCTTTGGAGAGTTGACACTACTTCTTTTATAGTAAAAATCTTCCTCATGTCCAGGCAGTGGGTGAGTATTCAAAGGATTTGACAATGATTACACTGTCACTTAATACTCCAAACGGTTCAACCATGAGAAGCTAATGATTATGGGAGAAGTGCCTTTCACTTCTTAGTAGAGGTGGTCCTGGGCAAAAACATGGAAGAGGAAGCTTACAGAAAAGTTTAGCTTCGGCAGTTAAGATATGCTGGCAGAGAGAAATGGTATTGGACAACTATGCTGGTTGGGAAATCTTATCTGTGCTCATTAACCTCCCTGCCAGCCTTGAGATGATCCTAATTTATGGTTCAGAAAAGAGGCATGAAAAGCCGCCACCACAGGTACTTCTAATGCTGAGCACAGCCATCACAGAAAGAGCTGAACTCACTTCTCTCTGCTATACTAGCAAGCAGTGCTAAAATGAAGGTAGGTTCTGCCTTTTGAGATTCCAGTTTTCTATTAACACAGAACTAAGAGGCCGGGGTTTTCCATGCCATGGCATGGCTGGCAACAACAGGAGTCATAATAGACCATTAACCCCATGCCTTGCTTGCTTTGCTTTAAGACAAGCCAGCTACACCCCACGGACAGTGGGAGTTTCTGTTCATAATTCTGTAGTGCCTCTCAGATGATAACAGTGGGCTAACTCCCCCCAAGAGCACTTCCTACTGCCAGGGCCCATAGACATTGGTTCCACCAACACTAATGGGGGAGGGGGGGGAAGGAATCTTCATGTGCACACAAATGTACTTGATGGGAAGAACATATACCCATCACCTTCCTCAAGGCACCCTGTAAGAGGATGACCATGGCCACCAGTCTATAGAAATAGAAACTAAGAAATTATGAAACTTGCCCAAAACGTCAGCTTTATCAGACTGCAGAACTGAGATTTTGTCTCTTCCCTGGTAGGGTGTAAAATGTTGTGTTTTGGTTTTTTTTTTTAATTTTTTTATTTTGTTCTTTAGGTTACAACTTCTTTGTTATTATTTTTTCTCCCTCCCTCCTCCCTCTGGTGCCCCTTCCTCTCAAACCCCACTCTTGTTTCTTAGCTGTGCTGTGTCCATTAGTCTCTTTCCTATGTTAGTGTCTTTTCTCTGGGTGCCGGACTGCGTTGTTGGGACCAAGTGAATCTTGCTGTTAGATTGTCATTCTTCAGTTTGCGTTAGGTGGCCCAGTTCTATTCATTTGTGATCTTTCCATGTTTTCTTGCTGCAGGCCGTCCTCTCCAAACCAATCCTATCTCCATTATTTTGTTGCTTATTCTTATGGCTCTGGTGTCGGACTTAGGAGGGTCTTGCCCCTGGCCAGTGTTGGTCGAGAAGTTTCTCTGTGAGTTCATACTTCTGTGAGTGTCCTTTGTAGATCATCTCCTCTGCTTCAGTTTGCAGTTTTGATGTGGGGCCCATTACCCCCTCCTTGGTCATCCTCCTCTCTCCAGCAATGGGGGGAGGGCGTGTTCTTCTCCTTGAACATTTCTCCAAAATGAAGTCCCGGGTCTTGATGGGGGGGGAGGGCAAAAGTGCGCATGGTGACTTTGTGTCTCTGGGCTGTTTTGTTTTGGTCTTATATGCACTGGTTTGTTTGGTCGTCCTAAAACAGGGTAAACTGAAATAGGGTGACCCGAAGGGCTTTTTACCTTTAACACATACAGACCTGCTTCGTTCTCCGAAGCAGGTTACAAGCAGTTTCTTTGCATCCCCAGCCTTTTTAACCAAAATACCAAACCAAGACTATCAGTGCAGACTAATTTATTTCTAACAAAGTGATTTTTAATTATCTTAATCACTACAAAAGAAACATGTAAGACTCAGAATGCTTTAACATTGTCCAAAACCTTTCTCAGTATTGTCCAAAGTCCTTCTCAAATTGCCCAGAAATCC
>PVHY01017177.1:0-32046 GCA_004024945.1 Uropsilus gracilis
AAAAAAAAAAAAAAAAAACAAAAAAAAAAAACAAAAAAAACACCCCATGTATTATTTAGAAATCCAGAGCCCTTTCTAATTGCAGTTCTGGAACAATCCTCAGAACTGTGTGGTTGGGAGCGGGGGGACCCTTTGTCTTCCATTCCAAAGAACACGTGCCCTATTTCAAAGTGGCTGAATCCAGCAGGAAGATTTTCAATTGTAGTTTAAACTGAGTGGACCCCTCGGATTTTCCTGGAGATTGTCGGAATTCTATTTCTGGGAAACTGCGTTGTGATAGAGAGAGACAAGGCGGGAGGAGAGAGGAGCTGGAATGAGAAACAGGCAAAGGGAAAACAGATGTCTCCAAGGCGCAGGCAGGGCCTCTCATCTTCAGTGTTGGGGTAAACAGGGCTGAGTCTGGAGGAGCTGCCTGGGATGTGGACAGTAAACATAACGGGGATGGGGGGGTCTGGGCTATGATGCTCCGTGGGGGGCAAGGCCACACCAGCCCAAGGGAAGCAGCAACTTCAGACAACAACCCATACTGCCTTCCTGCCTGGCCCTGCTGGGGAAAGCCTCTTCACTACCCCCCTGACTTCCCACCTGCCCCCCAGGATTTGCTGGTGCAGATGGTTCCCCAAAAGGATTGGAATCATTGCTGGACAATGCACCCCACCCCTTCCTTACCTTTCCTACCCTCCCACCATCAAAATGTAGAATTCTGACGTCCTGCCCCTCTGTGGCTGTTCCCAGACAAGTGATGGGAACCAGCAAGCCAGCAGCAGCCCTCGGTTGATTGCAGATTCTTGAAGGATGGTCCCCGGATGGACCTGTGTTGGCAGTGTCACCCAGGGGTGCTTCGGGTCTCTCCCAGCACACTGGGGGGTGGGCTCAGATTTCATGAACCCTTCACAGAATTCTTGCTGAAGTTTGAGAACCCCCAGCACAGACTTTCAGGCGTGCTCTTTGCTTTGGGAACAGAGAACCACATCTCAGACAGGGTTAATTTCCTGTAGACATTTAGGGGTGCTGCAGCAATTCAGTAGAAGAGGTAAACATTTGGGGGTCAGCTGGATCTTTTTCTGGGCTTCTAAAGGACTCCCAGTTTTGCTCCTGTGTTACAATGTCTCTGTGGCGTTGGGTCTTGACATCAATCCTGATAAGACGGTCATTATATCCTCCGGAGGGCAGCTTGTAGGACTCGCCCTCTACTCACATCTCTTTCCTGTCATTCCTCATTATTCTCTGATGTGCTTTGGATGTACCTTCTCCATGGGGCTTTGTCTTTGGAGTGGTTCTCACCCCCACATGCCTCCAAACTTTCTCTTTTGCACACACAGACAGAAACACACACACGTCAAAGACAGAGAAAGCATCCCTGTCTGCTTTTCTTTTCTTCTCTCCTGGGAAAGGAGCCCACGAAAGGCCAGGCAGCAACGTTTCTTTGATGAAAATTCTTTAAAATATTGCTCACAGACCTGCCCTCCACATGTTTCAGCTGTAGAATTTCCAATTGTAGATTAACTAGCGTATGTGTCTCCTTAAATTAACTCCTCCTTGCCCTCAATGTTTGAGGCAACCACACTGTGTTACTTAGCTCCCCCTTCCAGCTGCCTGGGTCTTGATGCTGATTCAGGAGGACAGAGCCAGCGGGTCTTTGTGGCCTTCTCTGGTGCACGGGCGCTCTCTCTCTTGGGGACTTTGGGATGGGAGCATGGCTTTTCAGTTGCATGGGTCAAACTTTTCCTGTGTTTCCCACACATTCTGGGTACTCTTAGAAGTACAACTAGAGGAAGCTGAATGCACCCTCTCCACTTACCATCTCTCTCGCTGGCAAGAGAACTACAGAGTTCAACCCTGACCTTTCTAGAATAATCTAGAATGATCACTGTACCTGATCGGTAGCCATTGAAAAAGAAGATGACGACTCTCCTCTTGAGTTTGGCTCCTGAGATGTAGCTGGAAAGAACCATACCCCAGCCAAGTCTTCAAAATGTCATTTTATTCAATGTTATTAATTCATCATAAAATTGATGAGGGGGAAAAATTGAGGACCTGATTTCATTATGAATTGTTTTGCCAAATGTCCAAGTTTCCAAGAAACTGTTGACTAAGTTAAAGAAAACTTACTGTATTTTTCTTTGTGAATCATGCTGGTGGAAGATGAAGTTATTAGGAACTCTCACTGGTCTTCTCCCATTCTCCTGTTTTTGGTTTTTTTTTTTTTTTTTTTTGAGAATAAGTCTCACTATATTGCCCTGGGTGGGCCCGCTCCCCTGGCCTCAAGCAATCCCCAGCCTCAGCCTCCCAGGTAGCTGGGATTACAGATGCTCACCACGGCACCTGGCTGCTTTTTCAAGACCAAGTCTCCTTATGTTGCCCAGGGTTATCTCGATCCCGTGAACTCAAGCAATCCCAGCCCTCTTGCCTCCCAGTGCTTGGACTACAGGCACACACCACCATGCCCAGCCCATTCTCCTCTTTGCAATTTGTCTCAACTTACCCAGCAAAGAACTTAAATTCCTGGCTAACTTGATGTAGGTGTTTTCAGACTGAATGGATGTGAGAGTAAAGGGGTGGGGCTTCCTTGGTGATTTCAGTGGAGGGGGAGTATCTTAACCATTGAATGACCTTCATTTAATCCTCAAATAGAGGCCTGCAGAGGCCCTGGGAGAAAGAGCACAGGTGTGGGGGTGTGGGGGACAGGGTGGCCTCTGCTGATGGAACAATTGCAGGGGAATCTAACCCCAGGAGAGCAACACTGGGTGACTGGGTGGAGACGCCTCAGTCCCTCTGAGGACTCAGGAGCTTGGGGGAACTTGTCTCTGCACCCCATCACTTCAGAAACTCTATCCTCCCCTTGCTACCTGCTTCTTCAGTTGCTTTCTCTACTCTCCTTCCCTGAACACCCACTCTAATAGCCATGTGAACCTCTCTAGACCCCCCTTCTGCCCTTCCCTAGCCTCTGAGTGGCCTGGGAGGCTGAGCCCTGTAAACCTAAGACCATGAGGATGACAGCAAAGAAGCAGAGTCTATTAACTTGTCAGGCAGATGAACACGCATTGGTGAGTAAATTCACTGAGCTGTTCTCTGCGGAGGAAAAGAAGTCTTCTAAGCAGTCTCAGGGACTCAGGACGATCATGCCTTTTAAGGATCCATCAGCTTGAGCCTGATTCGTTGAAAGAAGTCCTGTTAGTTGTTGGTGAAGAAGAAGCCTGCAGGGAGGGTCCTAGGACGTCAGGGTTCACTAGTGCATAGTTGCAGCTCATCAGGAGCAGCTGCACGCAACACAAGGCCAGTTTTGCTGTCTCCTGGGTGTCTGTGTGTGAATGGGTGACCCGGTGGCTCTGGTTTGAGCACGTCACTGGGGACAAGGCTGGACTTAAATGGTAGGAGGGGGTGATAGTGAGGGCTTCCTTCTTCTGCTCCTTTCTCACTGAGTGACTATGGGCTGGCTGCAGCCTCTGCCCAGGGCAGACCTTGCCATTAGCTTCCCTACCTGACCAGGTGACATCAGGCCAGGGTGGTCTCAGCCCCCATTGTCAGCATTCTCAGGTGCTGCGTCAGCCTTTGTTAATTTCCTGGACCCCTGAGGCCCCCAACACAATCTCCGGCCAGTCCTCCTCTGATGACTCAGTCTGTGCAGTCCTCCTCCTGCTGCGTCCTGGATACATAGGCCCTTGACAGGAAGGTAGGTTCACAGATACTGCCTTCACCATAACTTCCCTCCTCCTTACCTGTATGCTTTCTATCCTCTTGACTTCCTCCCACACAGTCTGTCTCAGTTCTCTTCTCTGTGTCACAGCTTGTTGGCAGTAGGTTCTACTTGTAGGGTTTCCCTCCATCAGTTAGCATTTCTGAGCAAGTACCGGGTGGGCTTGGATGCAGGGTTCACATTCCCAGTCACTTCGCATATGCCTAGCAAGGGGTAGCAAACCTGTACCTTGGTTCATTTGTTCAGAGATTCTTGCTCCAACCCTCATGACTTGGGGGGGGCATCATAACACCTCAGGAGCAGGCAGGAGTGATCCCTTGGATGGGCAACGCTGAAACTGAAACTGACATAGAATTTTTAATCCCTTTCTGTCTCCTCTTGCTCCCTTCCTTGTAGGGTCTCTGGGGCCCAGGTCTTGGACTGGCTTCTTTGTTTTCACCGAAGTGCTCAACCCAGTTATTAACATCCATGTGTGGGTGAGTGAGGGGTTCCTTCCAGAGACCACCCCTCCACCCCAGGGATCTGCAGTTTGTCTAGTTCAGTTACAAGGAACGAGGCTTGGCATTGAAAGCTGTCTAGGCCCATTACCTTTCCAGTTTCTGAAGTGCCTCCATCATCTTTCCCAGACTTGGATCCAATTTCTCCCTACACCGAGGCAGCCTTTTCTACTCAGCCCTGTGGCAGTGAGCAGGGGCCAGTGAGCTGGGGGAATTTCACTTCCTTGCTGCATCCAGGAGCCCTTCTACCAGCCTGAGGACAAGGGAGTGTGTTTACACCAGTGTCAAGTCCCTGCTCAAGACTCTCGATGGAGAGTGGGGTGGTGGTTCCTATTTACTGCGTTCCTGCTTGGTGTCAGGGCCTTGCCTAGCAGTGTGGATGTATTATCTCATTTCATAGTCCCTGAAAGTCTGTTATAGGTATTTCCTCCCATTTTACAGATGGGGAAATTGAGACTTGCTCAAATTTAGTGGAACCATTAAGACTTAAAAGTAATCCTTTGCCATTTTCACTCAGTTACCTTCACAAACAACTAAGGTGTGAATTCCACTTGCTGCTGATTCCCCATCTCCTGCTTGCCAGGGCGTCAAACGCTGCTTCTTTTTTACCTGGGCATCAATTTGGAGCAACCGGAGGAAGGAGCATTTTCCCCATTGTGCTCCTCCCCCCCCCAACCAGTGCATAACCCATAGTGGACTCTCAATAAGTTCACAATCAACTGAATTGCAAATGGAGTGATTTACAGTAGTTTGATTACATAAGTTCTTTTCAAGGAAACCAGGATGGTGGAAAAATGGTTATAAAATAATTTACCCCGGAGATCATCTCAACATTGTTTCTTACTTTTCATCTCTTTGTCTGGACCTTATATTGGTAGATATTTGATGCCCCCATAAAGTTAGAATCCAATCAAGGCGTCACAAAACCCAGCTCTTCCATATCCACTCTCAGCAGACTGTAATTTTGAGAATTGCTTTCTTGATTGGCTATTGTGGGAAGGTAAGGAAAGGCTGGTGCTGAGGTAGGGCGGCAGAAATGCTTCTGGAATTGCAATGGAGATCTGCTTTGGAAGCTTGGTCCTTATTCATGAGACCTCTTTTACACAGAATCACACTTCCCTCACAAATGAAAATATTTATATGATGGTATTCATGCAATTTGAAAAAAAAATTGCAGGCTGCAATGCTTGCCTTTCCTCTGTGCCCTGGCATCTCAGCGTATTTTCTTTCTTCCCCCAATATTAATGAAAAAGAAATCAAACTTTTGCAGGCTTCACTTAGTTTCTGACTTTCAATCAGATAAATTTGTGACCTGAATATTTCCTTCTCCCCTTTCAGTATTCATGAAGGGTTGTTTGTGGCCGGATTGGTGGATTTAAGCATTTGTCTAGTTAGGGAAAGACAGATTTATTCCTTGGGATTTAGGTATAACTTACAACCTATACATTCCTTGTCCCTCCCCCGCTCTCCTCATCTATTTTTCTGTTTTTAAATTTAGAGGACATAATTTCTCCCGGTGGTTTGTTGTTAGTACGAAGTTAAGGAGTTTAGGCTTCTAATATTGGTGGAGCTTTTCCCATTGAGACTTGGGTCTTGAAGTTTTGCAACTCATACAGCTGATTGAAAGTGGTCTGGGCTGAATTTGCTTAATAGGATGTTATACTCCCCTCCTGGGTCAATTTTAGCCACTTTATCAAGTTACTTATTGATTACAGCTCTTGTCACATGCATATTAGTCTGCTGTGAAATGGAAAGATACATTTTGTTTCTTGCTTGAGCAAACTCTGGATATTGTGGGCTTGAGTGGCCACAAGCTCCTGGATGCCCTGATTTTTAAAACCGACTCCATTCTCTCTTAGGCACTTGGCTCAGAATTGTAAGGATGTTGATTATTTAAAATGGGAAAACAAAAACAGATAAGAGCTTTATTCCCCTTCACCCCCATTATTTGTTCTTCAATTATAGACAGAGGCAATCCCATTTTTTAAAAAATAAACTTTTATTTTTTTTCTATTTTTAATGAATCATTTTGTTCACATTCATGCATATATGTATATGTATGTGTGTGCATATATATATATATATATATATATATAACATTGTTGCATTTCCCAGGGTTCTCCCTCCACCCCATCCTCCAAGAGCCCTCCTTCTTCCATCTTCCTGTGCTCCTCCCTTCCCCCACTTCTCCCTTCTCCCATCCTTTCCCTAGCACCTGCCCCAGCTCCTCTGTCAGCTTATTTTGGTTTTCCTTTTTTTTTTTTTTCCTGGCCTTTTGTTTGTTATTTCTATATCCTGTCTATAGGTGAGAGCATATGGTTTCTTGACTTTTTCTTTTTGACTTATTTCTGCTAATATGATTCCCTGTACATCCATCCATGTCATCACAAATGCTTCACCCCATTCTTGAATAAAGGGAATGAAAAGAACACTCTGCCATGGGAACTTAAGACTGGGGAGTGGGGGCGGGGGTGGTGGTGGACAACAAATGCCAATTAGTCCGCGAGAGGATGCGCTGGCCATTGCCATATCTAAGAAGAAAGTAATTTAGAGAAAGGAAACCGAGCTTTTGCTTCCATGCCTTGGGCCTGCCAGCCTTCCTCGACCTTTGCTCCTTTAATTTGAAGTGAGACACAGAGAAGTCTGTCCTGGAGCAGCACAGAGATAAGCCTGGTTCCGAAGCTCTGGAGCCTGTCAGGTCAGCTGGGTGTATGTATCGCTACCCCTGGGACCATTGCTGCCTGGGGAATGAGGAACATCTCGGGACATGCTGAAAATGGAAACATTTGTTTTCCGACTGAATCTCTGCGTTCTGTGTGCGTACTGTGAGTTCTGTGCGTACTGTGTCTTCTGTGTTCGTAGGACTAAACCCAACAGAGCTGTGAAGTGGTCTTTGGCGCCTCCTCGCTCAAGGCAGTGAATGCTGTCCCCCAGCGCAGATATGGCTTGACACTTATTTACTAAACTGAGATAACGTTAATTTCTGTTCTTAGCATTTTCTCCGACCAAAGTGTCAACAGCTGGAAGGCGGGCTTGGTGCCTAGGAGATGCTGGCAACGGACACTTCCTCTCAGGAGCTGCCTAGTCTTTTAACACCTTTCCTTGTCTTGGGGATCCTCCAGGATGATAGCCTGGAAGACAGCCTCCAGTGATTTCCGTCTTTGTGTCCTTCGTGTGCTGTCCCTCCCACCCTGCATTCTGCTTGGCTTGTGTATTCAGAGCATATGGCAGAAGGAATGGTCGGTGATTATGAGGCTAGTTTGTGAAAGACCTTTTCTGGCTTCTGCTTTGCTCTGCTTTGGATCCCTGGCTCTGGGGAAGGCACGCTCTGAGCTCTCACATAAGCAGCCTGCTGGAGAGGTCAGCGTGGTCAGGAATGGAGGCCCCTGCCCATCCCTGGCTGACCTTGGGAGCCAACCACTTTGCAACTGCATCCTTCAGCCTAGCTAATCTCTTAGACCATAACCCTAGCCATCATCCTACCTGCAGGCTCATGAGAGACTGGGGGTGAGAGCCACCTAGCTGGTCCCCATCCCCACCTCTCAGAAATGGTGCAACATCATGCTCATTTATTGCTTTAAGGTGCCACATTTTGGGATGATTTGCTATAGAGCTGGAGACAACTTGTATATGAAGGAAGCATGTCCACTGGAAGCCAAAGTCAGTAGAAACATCTCTTCCCAGATCCCTGGCAGTTTAGTGCTTGGATATGGGAACTCTGGTGAGCTTATGCTTGGGCATGTAACTGTCACTGGGTTAGCAAATGCTTGTCTCTGAGACCTTGAACCTGAACAGAGTTACCGTAAGCAGTGTCCAGTCTAGAGTCAGTCCAGCTGTGACTGCTGTGCCCTGGGGCTGGCCCACCGCTAGCCCCAATGCTCAGGCATTGGTTCTCCCTGTTTTCAAAACTGTGTTCTCCAGTCTCCCTAGTAGTTTGTCTAACCTCCTATTCATCTAATGAATTCCTTTTTAATTTAAGCTCAGCTCAGTTAGTTTATAGTTTCTGCAGCCAGGAGCCCTGATTAGGACATCTCTCAAGTACATTTATGTATTAATGGTGGCTTCTTCTTTTGCTTTGAGTGGGTGCCAAACATAAGGCAGGTAGCAAGTAGATCTCGATGTAGTGGAGACCACGTGGGTGAGTATTTTCTCATAGGACCTGCTGTTTGATAGCAGCTTTGTAAAATGGTAAGTTAGCAGAGTACCTGCCTTCAAGGAGCTTGCAGTCTAGAGACAAGTCACCTACTACCCACTTTGTCAATCTGACTCCAATGACTTAGAAAGAAGGCTTTTTTGAAAGTCTGAGACTTTCCATGTAATTAGTTGTGTGATTTAAGGAAAGTTATCTGACATGTTGGAGACACATTGACTTCACTGAGAGAAGCACAGCTTGACTCCAGTGAATTGTGGGGATAAGATTTGATCATATGTGTGAATGATCTTGGCACACGCTGGGTGTAAGAAGGTGAATGTGTGCTTGTTGTGTGAGCTCTGGTTCAGGGTTGGCTGGGCTACTCCACCGCCACCAATGAACTGCCATTTTGGTGATCACCCCATTTATTTTCTGAGCAGCTTTTGTCATCTGAAGAATGGGCAGATTGGATTAGAGCTATGGTTATAAAACCCTATATGAAAGGTCATATGGAGACCGCACATAAAATATGTAGTATTTTATTAGCACAAATTACCTTTTGTAGCTTTCCCTATTACAGAGTTACTGAGGGCAGCAGACCTGTTCCGGTGACTATAAACATTTGAAATCAGATTTCTGGTAACATTTGCTGTCTAAACTTAAGTATCAACTTTAATTATGCACATAATACTCTGGTTTCTCTTTGGATTGCTAAATCATTTGCCTTTTAATTCTACATATTTTTTTCAGATGTACATCAATGAGAAAGTTCTGTTTCATACATGCAAGTACTTGCAGAGGGTAATTGCTTTTGATAGTGCATCTTGCAATCTCAGAAGATTTTTAAGTAAACCCAGAAGACTTGGTGTGAGGACTGCAAGAAACTGAGTAGTTCCAAGCATCAGTGGGCTTCAACATGGCTTCCGTCACATTTAGGTCTGCCTATGGCACTAAAAGCAAGCTGGTTTACAAACTCCTGGAGTGGACAGTGCTAGGTTTCTTGCAGTTTGCGCAGTCAGTGATTCTGATGGTTGACATGGGTGTGAGGGCACCTCTATAACACCAGCCTGTCATCTTTTTAACTTGCAAAAGTAGCGTGTGAATGTATGCTCAGGGTAAACACCACGGGAACACGTGGAAAGAAAGGGAAGTGCTCTTACTCAGCCACTTGACCCTTTAGCTCTGTTTCTCCAGAAACCCCAATCTCAGTGGACACTTTGAAAGTGGGTAAAAAGAGACTTTCCTCAGTCTCTCAGTCCTAATCGTCTCACCAATGTTTAGACAGAGTCCATCTCCAGACGCTTAAAGACATGTTCCTTTGAATGCTCCTCGTTGCCTTCCACGTTGTCTTCTCCTTGTCACCTTCAGGTAGCAAAAACTCCATGGTGCCAAACTAGCAAAGTTCACTTTCTTCTCAGGCCTAACTTTTGCATGGCCTCTCGCAAACACAAGTTAAACTCAGCAAAACAAACTCCAACACGGAGTTCAAATCTGCAAACTCCTTAACTGCATTCAGCACACATGCTGCCAGCCTGGGCCCGCCGAGGGTTGCAGGCCCTTGGTGGCCACATGGCCAAGTTCACATGGCTCACATCTTTACAAGATGGCCGATTCCCATTTCTCCATATTGGAATCCCAATCCAATTGAATCCTAAATCGAATTGCCTCTCTTTGTTTGCACACCCTTTATATACCCTGATTTCCCGCCTTCCAGGAAATCTGTTTCACCTTGACTATTTCACCTTTCTTCCCCCTGCATCCCCCTGAAGGGAAATTCCAGCTAAGGTCATTCCCCCATTTTAACATTACCTGTCCTTGAAATCTGCAATCTTAAACAGGAGACAATGGCGGGGGGTGGGGGGGGCACACCCTATCAACTTGAGTCCTTCCTGTTGTCTGTATGTATATGTGTACACATGCAGGCCATTTCTTTCTTCACACAAACAAGGTCATGTTAAGTGTATTGTTCTACGTCCTTATTCTCTCTTAACAACATACCTTGGCAAACTTCCTGTGAATATATGGTTCTGCCTGATCCTTTTAAGTTCTTATTTAATATTTTATAAAATAACTATCCATAATTCATGAACTGTGCCTTTGCTTAACACTATTCCATGTTTTACAATAGTCCCTCTTTTTCATTTTTACCAACAGTCTGTAATAATCACCCTTATATAGACCTTTGTTGACCTTCGAAGACAGACCCTAAAAATTGGAATTGTCTCATCAAGAAGAGAGATTGATTGATGGATTCTGCCCATTGCTCTTTCAAAGTCTATGCCATTTGCTACCCATCCATTATAGTTGTTTTTACATTTATACTTCTCTGATTACTAGTGAAGTTAAGTATGTTTTCATGTTTATTGGCCACTTCTGTTTCCCTTTTGATGTTTTGCCTTTAACTGCCTTTTCCACTTTTTCTTTCTCCTCTGGAGTCTCACATCTTTCAATCAGTATTTGATAGGAAACCATTCCAGAGTACCGAAAATTGTACATAGATTCTTTGTAACTTGTTGCAGCAGTAATTGATCCATATAAAGAAATGTTCCTATCCATTTGTTCATCAACTCAACAAACATTAAAGAAGTATTATGTGTGAGGGATTAGGAAAAAAAAAACAACAACTCCAGTCAAGCTTCTTACAATAAGGTGCCTGAAACTTGCTTGGAAAGACTGATCCAACAATCCCTGTGCTCAGTGGTATGTGTTCTAAGACAGGCGTGTCTGGGAGCTGCGGGCACCCAGGTCTACCAGATATGGACAGGATGTGTAGAGCATCATACCTATTCACTCTGAAGCTAAGTGGTGGAGGTAACAAGACTCAGCCTGTGCCCTTTAAAGAATATATTTAGAAAGGTGAAATTTCAAAGGATTTTTGGCTGGAGTGAAAGATAACTTAGGAAGCTTAGGATGGTAGGAGAAAGGAAAACTGTATCAGAAAAAATGTGGAGTCCATGATGGGAAAATCACTGCAGTAAGGTAGTTGGTAAGAGAGATTGAGATGAGTGAAAGGATAAGGTGAGGAAAACAGGAGATGAGTAGAACCTGAAGTTAAGAGTTTCTTAACATGAATATCCCTGGGAGTTTTAGGACAAGGAATTATGTCAAACAAGTTGGGAGAGAAGGCCTCATAATGCTGTTTAAATTTTGTTAATGTGGATTCTGAAGAAGGAAGATGAGATCATGAAGGTAATTATATCAGCTCTCTTGGGAGAGAGTCCAGCACTTGGCTAAAGAATTGAACTTCAAGGATGGAAAAGGCAACATATGGCCTTGGAAGATGGTAGAAAATGAATTCAAACTGGGTGTCAGGGTATGACTGTGTTAGCCTAGAGTTTTGGGAAAGCAGAGCCTGAGGCAAGGTAAAGTACAGCCATTTTATTTGGGGGGATCAAGCTTAAGGCAGTAAAACTGAAGAAAAACTCAACATGAGGCAAAACAGATGTGAAGCATGGGACTGCATGTGTGATTATGCTGGTCATCTCTTCCGAGAGAACCTCAAACGAAACATAGCAGGTCACAGACCGGTTTGTTTACTTTCTCTGAATAACTGGAAAAAAGAATCCACACTCAGAGTTGTCCACAGAAGGCCTATAAGTTGGGGGGTTTAGTGACCCGTCTTCATCTCCTCCCCCTCTTCCATTGCTCATTTCAGTCTGTGGCCAGCTGCCTGCCTTGTACTCCTTTCTATATAGGAGAGGCAGCTTTAGTTGCTTGAGATGAAGACCCTTGACAACCCCCTTCCATTGGGACCCATGTGGGATCCATCTCCATGGCTCACTTCTCTGCACACCTGATTCAACCTTAGGTTGCTGGGACTGGTGGCATCCTTGGGACACTGAAGTAGCTAGCAGGAGATTAACCATGAAATCAGTTCTTTTCCTAGCTCCTCCTATTCTGAACCATAGGCTCTATATTATAGTAAGTTCATTTTTTATCTCCAAGTCTCCTGTAGCTCAGATCTACAATAGACTCTGTATCTTTGCATCTCTTCCCTCATGACCTGGGTGGGATTTACAAGGCATAGAATTTAAAATTAATAAAATTGTAATTCAAGCCTAAATTGGTCCTCTTATAGTCCAGTTTTGGCATAGAATTGCACTCTTAGGAAAACAGTTCAGCAACCACAAGCAATTAAACTAAATTAAAACTTTACTGGCATCTCTGGGAAAAATGTCAAGAGAGGTAAATATATTTTAAATATACAGCAAAACACGTTCAACTTCTTCTTATGCCCAGCATCCTCTATCTCTTCAGCTCCCTGCCCACCAAACTCCTCTGTCCTCTATTCTAATTCTAAAGCTTAGCTGGCTATCTCTCTGCCTTGATTGGACACTTATTTTCTTTCTCTTTCCTCTCTCCTTTGCCTCTTATTTGTATACCAACTCCCGATACTCCCATTTTTTGCATTTTCCATTCTGTCTTTTTTTCCCCTTGTCCCAGAAATGGAGGTGGTGAAGACAGAATTCTCTTTTAAAAGAATAAAGGAGAGGTATATTCACATATTAATCATTTGAGAAGAAATTTGCTAATAATAAAAACTGTTCAGTGATGGGATAGATGGCCTCATTAAGCCGAGATTCTCCTGTTGTGAGACTAATTCCTATGAAGACTGCAAGGTTAACACCCAGTGATGTTGGGGAAGGGACCCTAGTTTTGGATGATGATGGTTGAGATGATTTATAAGTTCCCATCAAGCTTAAGCTACTAGGTTTAGTTTTGCATCTCCTAGACTCTCATAGTTATGGTGTTGAGTCCTCTCATCTCCTTGTCCCCCGCTTTAGGAATCTCTATGCCAAGGGTAGAGAATCTTGGACTTGCTCTAACTCTTTCCTTGGCTTTAATTTCTTTGAGACAAATTGTCTAAATTATCTTTTCTGCATCTCTGCCTTTCCTGCTACAATCACCGAGCACAGTTATGTGTACTCTCCAATGGCTCGGATTTCCCATTAATGTGTCAACTACATAATCTAGCTGTGCCAAGCCCTTGCTCAATGACTCTTCATTTGATGACAGCATTTTCCAGGGGACAAGTGGGCACGACAGATGTTGGATTGATGGGAGCCGGGAGCCAGGAGAGCGGATTTTCCGGTCGAGGGGATGAGGGCAGGATGGTTGGCTTGCCAGACCAACCATACTCTGGGGAAGGAGTGTGATGGTGGGGTGGGGAGTACTCACTTTGGGGCCAGATGGGCCTGGTCTGAATCAGCTACTCACATACAAGGAATATTAGTCAGGAATCCTTGGGTTGCAAGTGACAGGATTCAAATGGGATTGAAAAAATAATAGGGTTGGAGCAGTGGGATGATGGAGAGGGACTTCCTGTTCCAACTGGACATTCAGCCCAGCTGTAGCTAAGAACTCAAGGGACTGATAAGGACTTGCCTTTGCCGAATTTCTTTCTCTGTCTCCCCACAATTAGCACCTCCTTTTAAAATGTAATTTCATTGTCATTGCCAGTGGAATGAATTTGAGATTGTTTTGAAACAAATTGTCAGTGTGGTAACTCTTTGGCCTGGGTGGGGTCATGTGTTTGCTTTGAGCTAGTCTTGGCTGCCCAGGGATGGAGGGTGTCAGTTGGCACAGGCAGTGTTTTCCTAAAGAGAAAGTGAGATTTCTTTCCCAAAGAAGAGGAATGGACCAACAAAACCATCTCACCAGGACTGTGAGAGAGATCAACAGTCACATTGCTTGTTTCTTGAAATGTTAAATCGCTACTTGACTGAGCTAACAAGTGAGGACTCTTAGTGGTAAATCCCTGGCTAGCCTGTCATAAGACAACCCTTCAGAAATCAGTAGTAGTGGGTCCAGAGAACCAGTTGGTGAGAGAACATTCTGCTTACTATGCAGATGTATTATTCTTGCATGTGCGTGTGTGTGCACTTCTGTGTTGGCAGCAGGAGGCACAGGTTCATAAGACTTAGTTGTTACCATCCCAGATTTTCTCTCCTCCCTTTCTTTCCTTTACTCTCTGACTCACTGTTTATTTTTCCTTCCCGCATTCTCTAGCATTCTCTACCTTCTCTTTCTTCCCTTCCTTTCCCCCTCACTGAATATATACATAAAATAAACAGAAATATGTATCAAATTTAAAAATGCCGTCTTATTATTTGTGACATGAATTAAATATAGTTGTGTACTTTTTACATCCTGACTCATTAAAAAAATGGCTAAGATATCTCACCAAGTCCATACTACATACTAGTCCATACTGCATACTAGTATAAATCACAGAGGAATTGGAACAGAGAGAATAAATAGACACAAAGTCAAATGATCAAACAAAGTGTCTACCATCCTATTTGTTTGGTTTCTCATCTTCCCTTCAGGGTGAAATTTGTCTGCATCCTCAATTTAGGCCAGACATTTGATTGACATTGTTGCAGTGCCATCCTATCTTAAATGATGGCTAGAGGTAGACTCTATTCACCAAAAATAAAGTTTTACTCCCCCAAGTTTTAGTTTAAAACTGAACGAGCAGAAAATTTTCTCTTTTCTCTAAAGCAAGTCAAACAATACAGTCAGTTAAAGGGATGGTTCTGTGTGGTCCTTGATCTTGTCCGTGGGTGGTGGCTGGTGATAGTAAAACAGCCCCTATTCTTTTATAGGGACCACAGAGGGCGTTAAAGACAAATGGGGTGAGGGAGCTGACAGACTGCCAAGGCGATGGGATAAGGGAAATAGCAAATCTCTCCTCCGAGGTCCATAGACCTTTGCACAGGCAAGAGATCAGGCCGTGGAGATGCACATGTTTTGAAAAGTAAGTGTAAATAAATATGAGATGGAAAACCAGTTAGTTAATACCCAGCTCCCCAAAGAAGTAGACTTGGGGGGTTCCCTCTGTGCTGGGGCCGGGGGTAACCCCAGCACAGTCTTCTGGTGATCCTTTTCTGCAATGTGACTGTTGCTGAGAACCTCCAGTTCCGTGCTGGGGTCATGACAGATGCAGCCATCTAGATAACGATGTACACTACAACGGGTTGCTTCTTTAGTTCCATCCACACACACAGTGGCAGGTCATTTTCATTTGAAGAGTCCCAGCAAATCTTGGGCAGATGGGAATAGGGAGGGGTATCAGGGAAACTGAGGAATTCCCCTGGCTAATTGGACACGGGCAAGGTGATGCCAGTGGGCAGAGCTGCTGGACTTGACATGTGGGCTTGTCCCACGGCGAGAAGCAGGGAGGCTGGGCATCCCTGAGCCAGGCAGCTGTCCATGGCAAGGGGCCTCAGCCCAGCTCTGGACATGGTGCCCAAGCTGACGTGAGCACATGAAGAGACCCATTCGAGTGTCATCACAGGGATGAAAGCTCACCAGATGCCTTGCCCCCTCTGTCTTCAGGGGGCTTCTGTGAACTTGCCCTCCTCTGTGAGTGGGGAAACTCGTACCCGCCTCATGCCCTTCCTGGGGATTCCCTCATTTGGAAAGAATTTGCCCGGCTTGGACCACACAGTTAGCACTGGGTTGGCCACTTGGGGAATAGGGAACAAGGTTCATTCTCAGCCTTTATCCTTAAAGAACTAACAGATGTGGAAGGATGTTATAGAGCCATTAGGGGTGTGTGTGGATGAACCACTCTGCCTGAGGTAGGTGGCCAACCTGGCCAGGCCACAGGCTTAGTCCTGGTCTGCTCCTCCCTGACTGAGGAGGTGGGATCGCCCATGCTGGGCCTCACCCACGACATGGGGGTGGGGGGCTGAAGGGGTGGAGGGAGGGAGCAGCTCCTCTGGGTTCTCTTCCATGTGTGACCTATTTTGTGACCAAGGATGTTTTGCTTGTGAGAGGGGAAGTAGGAGGCAAAGTAGATGCCCGGAAGTGCTAGAGTTTATCCATGGCAAAGCCAGGTCATCTGGCCCCTGGCACCCCCTAGCAAGCAGTTCTCCAAGGCCAAGAAAGGGGCACTTCAAAGGACCTGAATTGGGGTAGGGGTTGGGTGGGGCGGGGAGGGCACCTCTGCCCTCTGCGTGGGTACAAACCTTTGTGGTTTGACTTCTTAGCGGTATGCTCCAGCCAGCTTTGGATGTGTACAGCGTTTCCAAGGCCACGATTCCTTTGCCCTGTTTGCCCTCTGGGGCTGCCATTCTCAGATGCCAGGCGGGATTATATTTCAGAGGCGTCCTGTGGACACTGGGTCTTCTCCAAAACCATCCTGCAAACAGTTCAGACCAGTCCCGAAGCGGAATCTGAATCGCCACTGATCCCCAAGCTGGGGGCAAGTTCCTGCACCCCACCTTCCCACAGTATTAGCAATGTGGCCAAGCATCGCCCCCCCCCACCATGCGTCCCCATTTTAAGACAGCATAAAGAAAAACAGGTGCCCACCAGTCTAGTCATAGCCCCCATAAAACGGTTGGGGTCTCTATTTTTTGTGGGCAAACAGCAGAGGGGGGTTGGACTAATTAGCTTCCTCCCAGGAATCTGATTAAAGAAAGGCTGAGCCGTGTGGGAAAGGAAAGTGAACCGCCACCGGGACCTGTCACCAAGCAGGATGAGCCCCTTGAACACTGGAATGGCTGCCCGGAAGCGTAGCAGGCTGGCAGAGCTGTGTGCAGGGCCGGCAGCGGCTCTGGGGATGAACATGCATGAAGGTGCCCCGCGAACTTGGAGAGGCTGGAGTGTGGAAAGGAAGGTTTGCTGTGACTCTGAGCTTGCCTTGCAGAGCTGAAATCAGGAGAGCCAGCAACACTGAGTGCCTCTATTCTTTTTAACTAAATTATTTTTACTGTGGTGAGACATACATACATTGAATTTGCCTGTGTGGCACAGCAGCGTCTGTCAGCACCACCCACCTGCTGAATGCTGAAGCCACACCAGAAAACAGCCCCATGTCCCCCTGCTCCGGCCCCAACCCCTGGCAACCATCCTCCTTCCTGCCTTTGTGAGCCCGATTATCCTTGGGATCCCACAAATCTAGAGTCCTCCAGTTCAGCAGACCTGACAACAGCAGTTAGAACTGCATGGGCCACTTATGGGAGAATTTCCCCCCATTTCCTCCTCTACCTATTTGACCTGAAGACAAGAATGGAGACCTTTCTAGTGATTCACTCCAAATGTTCTTAGTGGTATTTTCTTGCCTCTGGCCTACTGTACTGTAAGGATGCTCTGTGTAATAGATTTAACATGCAAAACTGGGCTTTCATTGACTGTTTATCTTACCAGTATGGCTTCAGGTCAATAGCAAGCTGTTAGTACTTACTACGGGGGTGAGCCAAAAGTCATATGTAGTGTGGAATATTATTCAGCAATCACATGACAAAATTGAGACATGTGTGATAACATGGATGGACCTAGAAGGAATCATGCCAGTGGAAATAAGCCAGAAAGAAAAAGAGAGATACTGGATGCTCTCACTCATAGGTGGGATATAGGGAAAACAAACAAACAAACAAACAAACAAAAGGACAAGTAAAATTTAAATACAACACTCAACAGAACTGAAGCATAGAGCAAGAGAGGGGGAAGGGGTAAAATTGGGGAAAGGATGGGCACAAGAGATTAAGAGAATGGTTCATGGGTAACAAGGTGGTGGGAGAATCCGGGGGTATATAACCATGTGAAAAATATATATGTGCAATCAAAAAAAGGTAAAAAAAACCCAAAACAAACATACAAAAATATCCTATGTGGACCTTGTTTTTCAAGCATTGCCCAACCCACTGTCTTCAGGGTTCATGCATGTTGTAGCATGTGTGGGAATGTCCTTTTTTTCATGGCCAGTATCCCAGTGTGTGTGCAGCCCTTCATCCGCGGCCACTAGGGGGTCGCCGTCTTTTGGTTAGCATGAATGATGCTCTTGTGAGTGTGGGTGGACAAATACTTGTTTGAGTCCTGCTTGAAATGATTACAGTAAGTTCCTACCTAGAATCAGGACTATCGACCATGTGATAATTCTGTTTATTTTTAAAGGCCCCATACGTTTCCCATGGTGGTTGTGTCATCATATTCCCACCAGCACAGCATGAGTGCAGTGTCGCCTCCTGATGAGCCAATTTGTTTAGTCTCCCAGCACTGAAGGAGGTGTGGGCAAGACATGAGCCATTGTGCACCCCCAGCCTGGACCATCATCCAACAGGGAGGGGGGGGTGCCTTAGGATCGTAGGTGTCTGTTCTCAATCCTGGGAAACTGCAAATGTAAATAACCCGGTGGATGCCCAATTCCCATTAATAAGTCTGTTCAAATATGCTTCTAACAGGGAGGATCCAGATCCCGTTAGATACAAGGCTGAGATGTCAACGTCTGTTTGAAAAATCTGGGCTAAGGGCATGTCTGTGGCAACCTAAGGTGAGTTTGTTGAAGTCATAGGTTGCTTTCTGAGCAGGCATCCAAGGCCTCTCTCTTCTCTCCCAAGCCCTAGAGCCAAATCCATCTTCAGAACCCAACATCTCTTGAGCACTTAGTATCTACCAGCATTTTATAGGCACTACTTTCTGTTCTTTGGCTCATTTTCCCTCCTGAACATCTGGAACATCACTGATTCCAAAACTGCCGCTGAGGCCGAACTCCCTCCCCCATAAGGTGCAGTTGGCCATCACCAGAAAAGTGTGAGCACTAAGACCTTCAGCGGGAATTGCAGAGAGTGTGGCAATAGGAGAGCAAAGCTTCCTTGAAGATTTGGGAGGACCCCAGCCTTTTGGACTGTCATTTTGCTGCTGGCTGAGTCTCCACTGATTGTCTTGCTTTGGGAGGATGCAGGCTTATGTCAGTGCATCCTTTTTGAGCCTGGGTCTTCTGCCTACGTGCCAACTCAGCTGTAAACCAGGCTGTAAGTCATGAGTTTATTCTAACACCTATCTTGATCAGAAGGGGGGGGCAGGAGTTGCCTTCCCAGGACCAGAGTGAGGGGGTTTCTGGACAGGCGCCTGGAACACATGCAGCTCTGGGGGTGTATGTTATGTAGTTCCTGACTGCGCCTTCTCTCTAACCCTGACCTGTGGCCTCTCTGTCTGACTGGGTCTCCAAGGGCACCTGAAAGCTGGCCTCCAAAGCATCTTTCCCTCTCCCCTGCTCATCTGCATGGGTGAGTATGAGCAGGCCTCCCAAACATGTGGCCTTCGAGTCACCAGTGACTGCTGGCTGTCTTGCCTGCCCCTTGAAGAGTGGGCTGACACTTCAGACTAGGGAATCTGACCTTTCCGAACCATTGACACAGTCAAGCCTCCCTCAGCATCTGGGTTCTGATGGCCTTACCTGCTGATTTCTACAACAACCTCCTTCCTGGTAGCCTTTCCACCTGCAGCCTCTCCCCTTCTGGTCCATTCCATGCCCAACAGCCAGGCTCATTTTCTCAGAGTGCTATTTTGATTTTGTCACTTGTCCATTCAGATATCGGCAGGAGCTCCCATTTGCCTCCCACCTTTAATCTAAACTCCTCAGCATGTGTTTCCAGACCTTTGCAAACTCATATTTAACTACCCTCATCTCCTGCCACCTCCTGGCTTCTCATCTTGGCTCTAGCCTGGAAATGGCCCACACAAATTGCTAGCTGTGGAGCATGGTTCTGCCCTAGTCCCTCAGATTCATGTCTATTCCTATTAAGACACGACAATGGTGTGTGAGCCTGGCCAAACCAGACCTATTTGATATTGTAGCTCTACTTCCATGCAAAGACCTGTCACATAGTAGGTTCTCAAGAAATATTTGTTGAACGGATGAATGTTAAAGACATTTCTTCCTTTGCTGGGTTAGTCAACATGCATACATAAAGCCTACGCTAAGATTTTAGGACACAAAATGAGTAAATTCCTGCTTACTTGAAGAACTCCCAGTCTAGTCTTGGCCTTTAAACAAACACCACATTTCCTTGGCTCATTGTAAGATGCAACATTAATTTAAAACCAGGTTTAACTATCTAATTAATCTATGGAATATGCAATTTTAATTAAAGACAGTGTTCACTGAACTTTAATTTCAAAAACTTTGAAATGTGAAAAAGAACTTTAGAATGGAGAAAATAAAGTGTGGCAAAAACTTTGGAAGGCTGTGTAGTGGAACCTTGTACTATGTAAATGGAGCTACCACTTGATTCAGAAATCCTACTTCTGGTGTCTACCCAAAGGATACAAAAACACTAATTCAAAGGACGCCTGTACTTGCATATTTATGGCAGCACTCTTTACAATAGCCAGGATATGGAAACAACCCAAATGCTCCCAAATGATGAACGGATGAACGAATCAGAAAGCTGTGGTATATGTACACAACGGAATATTACTCACCATTCAAAAAGATAAACTTATGTCATTTGCAGCAATATGAATGGAACTAGAAGGAAACATGTTAGTGAAAATAAGCCAGAAAGAAAAAGAGAAATCTGGAATGGTCTCACTTATATGAAGGATACAAACAAACAGACAAGAAAAACAAACAAACAGACAAGAAAAAATTAAAACTGACAGCAGAACTGAAGCATAGAACAAGAGAGGGAGGGGAAGGAGGTAGATACCAGCAGGCTTCCAAGACTGGCATCTCAAGTCTTGCAAAACTGTGTGACTTGGAGACTTCATCTCTTTATTTCACCCTCACATTTAGTTTACTAGTTGTTTCCATAACTATATAGTTTTGAGAGTACAGCTTTACCCTCCAGATGTGCACGAGTCTCAGCTCTTCACTCACCCTCCACCAGTGCTACAGCACTATTGGTCTGTCTTCCCCCAACCCCCTCACCTACTGCTCCCTGCCATCCTGATGGTGGCCAGGATGCTTTTTAGAGTCTAAGATTCATTTTTTTGTTTTGCCAGTTTGTTTTCTTTGATGATTTGCATTATTTGCGTCTGCATATGAGTGAAACCACCCAGTCATGTCTTCTGTTTTCTGACTTTGCTTAGCACAATCACCCCAAGATCCCTCAATATTTTCCTCAAAGGCACTCTTCATCGCTTGCAGTAGCTGGACAGTACCAGTCATCTGTTGTTGGGCACTTCGGTTGATTCCGTGACTCGGATACCATGGACAGTGCTGCTATGTCTGTAGGTGTGCATAGATCTTTTCATATTACATATTCATCTTTGGGTAAATACGAGTGTTATTGCTGGATGACATGGGATTTCCATTTTTATTTTTTTGAGGAATCTCCATACCCTTTTCCATAGAGGTTATAGCAAATAACATTCCCACCAGCCGTGGATGAGTGTTCCTTTTTCTCTGCATGCTCACCAGCATTTATTGTTTTCCATTCTTTTCGATGTGGGTCATTCTCACAGAGGTGAAGTGGCTCTCTCTGTGGTTTTGATTTGCACTTCCCTCACATTAAATGATGCTGGACATTTTATCCCTGCCTCTGGGCCATCCAAATGTCTTTGGAGAAATGTCTATTTAGTAAACAACAATCTCCGTAACATTGACATGCATCACCAATCACTGTCACTTAAGCTTGATATCTAGCCTGATGATGTGCTTAAAGTATGATTCTAATTTTCAAATCTTGGGCACTTAGTAAACACTCAGCAAGTGGGTATTCTTAGTGGATATCAGTTTTGATGTTGCTGATGCTGTTGTTTATGTTACTGTTATTGTTTATATTGTATGTCTGCCTGCCTACTGTTCACCCCTTTTCTGTTTACAGAAGTCACCACCCCCCTTCAGGGAACACCTTTTTCTTGTCAGGTTTGAGGGACTTGTCACCCATCCTTGGGGACCTAGGAATGAGCCCATGCTTTGGGCTTGGCCAATGAGACCATTGATTTCTCCCCAGCAGCTCACAGGTGGCACTGGACCCCAGTGGAAATGTCAACAGATCCCACCCCCTTCCTGGGTGCTAGACTTGTGAACTGTGAGTGTGATGCAGCAGGTAGGCATCTTACTCTGACATTCTGGGCATCTGTCTGGGGGCAGGGCAGGCAGGTGGGAGAGGGTTTGGTCTGAGCACTTGGGTTCAGCCACACCTGTTTCCTTCAAGGCTCTCAGCCCATCTGTAAGTCTCAACAACTGGAGCTAGGGCATTCCTTCTTTTGATCTTTTGGCTGAAACCAGTTTGGGTTGGAGTTCTCTCTTTTCCAATGGAGAGCCAAGCTGACATTGCTATTCTGATGACAATTAGTGTGTGCCAGGAGTTCGAGGTGCTCAGACTGTGCGGGGCATGAGCACCAGGCCCTCCTGGATCTCTAGCTCACTGCACACAACTGAGCTCTGTGGACAGAAGGGAGCAAGTGACAGGGCTGGACAGACCCTCACAGGAGGGCGGGAAGTTCTTGAACTTGATGGTTGTGTGTGTTTGTTCAGGGCTCAGGAGAGGCCAAGACCTGAGTCTGCTGGGAAGACTGTATCTTGGGAGGGAGAGGAGGGGTGCTGCTGTAAGCAGGGGTGAGCATGTAGGTGGGAGACCATGCAATTTGGGACCAAAGAAGGGTATCATCTGTGGCTTTGTGGGAGGGAAATGGGCAGAACTAGTTCCACTAGTTCTACTAGATGGCTGCCCGTCATCCAGGCCTCGGCTCCAGGACCCAGGAAGTTGGGCTCAGTAGCTTCCTTCCCAGCAGCTCTCTTAGGAGGTTCCCTGTTGTCCTTTGTGGCACTGGATACCTAAGCAGTTTTGTATATGTTCTTCCATCTCCTAATGTCTCCTGGCCCCCATCTTGTACCATGTTAGCATGTTAGTTACATGCTCCACCTGGAACAGAGAGCCTGGGTCCGAATTTTGGTCCAGCACTCAACATCCACAACCCCTAGGGGAAGTCACTCAGTCTTTCTATGCCTTAATTTCCTCATCTGTACAATGGGAACAATAGAAATTTCTACCCCAGAGGGTTGTTGGGGTATCAGTGAATATCAGTATTGAGAACGATGCCTGAAACACAGTAAGGCTACTCACATGGAAGGTATTCAGCAACACTTTCAGTGCTTTTTGTTCCATCTCGCAACGCCCAGTGTGGGCTGTATCAGAAAGTGGCATTTCAGCAACCCAACTTTCCAGAAGGAACCCAAGCCCTGAGTGGGTAAGTACTGTGCCTAAGGCACTAACTGATTGGGGGAGAATAAACATATTGTTGGAGTCCCAGGGGGAACCCCAACATCTTTATTCCAAATCTGCCTGGG
Source organism: Uropsilus gracilis (assembly GCA_004024945.1). Classification (NCBI taxonomy): domain Eukaryota; kingdom Metazoa; phylum Chordata; class Mammalia; order Eulipotyphla; family Talpidae; genus Uropsilus; species Uropsilus gracilis. The sequence goes on from PVHY01017177.1 coordinate 23,358, forward strand.
GTGTGTGTGGGGTGTGGTTGATTTTCCTTATTCCCCTGCCGGGCACTCTTCTGGGGGGTTTCATCCTTGGCCTCCTCTCTCAGGGCTTCAGCCCAACAGTTGGCAGGCTGTTCTAGTCGTGCTTGTTTTCTTTGTGGCTCAGGCTTCTTTTATTTTGATTCCAGGAGCATCTGCTTGCTTGTAGGATTTCCGACATGCCGGGGCTCTCTGAGCTCTGGGGTCTTGCTAACGTGCGGTCCCTCCATTACTACATTGAAAGACGATTTACCTAACAGATGGGATCTTTTGAATATTTATGTTTGGACACATCTGCTCTGGACTTGGAAGTTTAATAAAGCTTTATATTTTCTGATGTGCTGGTGAAGCCTGTCTGTGGTGAGCTGACAGCTCCATGGGGTCAGCTTCTCAGTGGTGACCTTAGGGGCATGGGGGTATGGCTTGGGGCACCCCATTTGGCAGGCAGTCACACTATCAGAGCCCCTCTTCCACCTTCTTCTAGGGCAGGAAGGAACGTCCCAGGGGGCAGGGACAGGTGGTGGGGGCTAACTCAGTGGGCCAATTGAATATGTTCTCAGAGAGAAAAGAACAGCTATTATCTGCAAAGGGAGGAAATGTTTTCTTGTAATCTGCTCCTCCCTAGGGAAGTTGGGTACCCTGGTTTAAGTGATGGCTGGTTTTGTCTGGTTTTTGTCCCCACAGCATACTGGGGCTCTTGGGTTGTTAGAGAGGGATTGTGCTTTGGGATGTGGGGATAGTTTAATCTCAAATACCTTCAGCTTTCTAGTTCTTCCTACACCATCCCCCCCTCCCAACCTTGGTGACATTCTTGGGAACCCTCACCCTCTGAAGCTCCAGTCCAAATAGGCTCCCAAGGAAGCATGGTAATAACAGGATAAAAATAACATGTAGTATAGACAAGTCTTGAGTTATGTTGCAGTGACTCTAAAAGTGTGCTGCAATTTCCATCTTTATTTTGGTATCTAATTATCTCCATAACACCAAGAGAAGAGCTCTTAATCTCCACTTCATAGATGATGAAACAGAGGCAGATAGAGCTTACTTGTCTTATCAGGGTCATTCAGTCAGTGGCAGGGCAAGCAGGATTTGAACCCATGTCACCTCACACCAGTGCCCAAACTCTCATGCTTTCTATCCTGCTGATTGGAATCTGTCAGCCAAAATTTCCCAAAATGTGTTTTTGGAACCTAGGGTGCAATGACCAAATACTCCTAATGCATTTTCCCTCTGACTAATTTAAAGGTCACATAATTTTCTGAGAGACTCCAAGGAGTCCTGAAGTAGAAAAAACCATGGACAAGCACGTACTGAGAATGGTGTTCCTCATGTTTAGGAAACTCAATGTTCTCCTAGTTTCTTTAAGAAAAAAGAAAAAAAAAAAAAACCTTTCCTTAATATGAACTAAAAAGTCTCCTGCAAACCATTTTTGGAAAAACACTTGAAAATGAGTGTTGGCTTAAAGTATCACTTCTCCTGTGGATAATTGCATTTTAACAAGTTCAAAGTGTTACGTTCCAGTGCGCAGAGAGTAAAACCCCATGTCCATGGAGTTCTAGGTCCCTACAGCTCCAGACAGCTTCTTTAAGGGGGAATTTCAAAGAGTACTGGTTTATGACACATGAATTAAAAGTACATTTCATTTTAAAGCTGCTCCAAACTTACAGAAATTTGTAAAAGTAATAAAAAGAGCACTCATTTATCTTTCACTCTGAGACTCCATTCAATTTTGCCAGCGTTCCAGGAACCTCCTTTATAGCCAAAGGGAGGTCACTTGTGAAACTGGGTTTTCCTTTCCTTGAGCTCCTTCAATGTGGAATGGTTCCTCTTGTTTTCTTTGTCCCCCAACTTTTTGAAATGGGCAGGCCAGTTATTCTGTAGAATGTTCTTCAATCGGTGTTCGTCCATTATTTTCTCTGCAGGTTAATACTTTCAACCAGAACATCCTAACACTGTGCTCTGCTCATTGCTTCCTATTGAGTTGAAGGTATGTGGTGTCTACTTGTCTTGCTACTGATGGAGGTTACTGGGTCTGTGGGTTTCCCCACTTCTAGTGACCCTTTCTCCTTTTCTTTATCAACAGATGTTTTCTTGAGACATTTTGACACTGGGTAAAGTCCCACTCCTAACTCCACCATCACCTACTGCTTGTAGCATCTCTTAGTGTCTTTTATTTGAATTATTACTATGGTGGTTGCCAACTGGTGAATTTCAATGGAATAACTTGGTTTTCAATCCTGATTATTATTCAGGGGAAAAGGCTCATGTCCTTTTCCAGGTGACAATTTGCCAATATCCAGTCCCGTCTACGTTTAACTGTGCCTTTACAACAAGAAAAATCCCTCTTTTGCCCACTTGGTTATTCATTTAAAATTTTAGATCTGTTTATGGACTTAAGGATTCCTATTCTACTCTGTGGCTATAACCTTTTACTATCACAGCTTACTTTCATGTTCTGATTTTTCCAGCTTTGGCCAGAGGGAACCCATTCCAATGGGTTCTTATCTCCTTGGGATGCAGTTCCAGCATTGTTTGAATACTTCCTTACTTTTTGTTGGCCCAGGATGCTCCAGGCGCATCTTGTACTTTCTCTGCCCTAGTCCGAGAATCAGCCATTTTCCCAAGAAGCGCTGGTTTCTTTTAGTGGAGACTGGCCTTTCAAAACCAAGAATTTGGAAATAGATTGCTCTTGGCTGGTGGATGTCACTATTTTCAGGTTCTATCAATAGATGGAGCTGAAAATTATACACTCTAAAAGTATACATTCTAAAATATACACAAATCTATATCTATATCTCATATAATACAGAGAAAGGACTTGTCTATCACTATATATTGAAAAACATGAGTTCATATCAATACTTCCAATTCCAGAGGAACATTCTAGTTTTCTTTTTTCATATTTTGATGAGTCCTACATTTTGATGACTTTTGAGATGTAATGGGGCTCCCCACATCTCATCTCATCTTTTATGTAATCAAACTATGAACCTTCTGACTTTTTTCTGCCCCTGTGTGGACACTAGCTTGGGTCTACCTCCTCCAGGTCTCCAACCTTATCCAGACCTGTGTAATGGTATTTGGATGAAGCGAGGAAAAAAAGAGCATGAAAGAGAGAGAAAGGGATAAGAAAAAAATTAGGAAGTTCTCTAGTATTTTTTTTTTTTTAAGAAGAGGGAGGAAGAATACAGACCAGGAAAAGCCTGTGAGATTTGCAACTTTGTTTTCATACTCAGCATGGAAAAAGCTTGGATCTGAGGTAAACTCGGTATCCTTTGATCCTCTGAAATATTCATTTCTTTTATTGCTAGTATTCCAATGGGAAGAACCATGTAAAACCAATGAGTAGGAATTATATGGTGGCAGATCTCAGCTTCTCGTAAAAATATTTTCCAGTTGGAGCTGCTCAACACTGAATGATCTTGGCTGCAAAGCAGAGAGCCACAGGTCAACAGAGGAGTTCATTTAGAGACCGTGGAACCACCAGTGGAGTGATGGTGGAAAGATTTCTTCATGGGGAAGGAAATTGGATAACATGACTGCAGAGTTCAATGCTGGCTGGTGAGAGTGGTAGGGGTTTGATCATATTTCCTGAGAGCAGTAACCAAACTCCCTCCCCCCCAACCCCTACTTCCTGTGGCTTGGAGGGAACCAGGGCTGCAGAAGGAGACTTTTCTTCTGTTGGAGTTAGCAGCAAACAAGGTATCGGGAGCCCTCTAGGATGTGACCCAGGAGCAATACTGATTGGAAGGAACTCTGCATGTACCTGCATGAAGAATTCACATTTCAAGATAAAATGCAGCTCCAGATTGCCACAGTCTTTGGTTCCAAAGCCAACAATTTCATGTTGGCTTCAAAGGAGAAACCAAAAAGTTTCTTCTTGGAGCAGGTTCTGACCCTCACAGCTCTTTTATTGTTCCCAAATGGACCACATACCAGGGAGCTTTTGAGATTGCCCTAACAACAGTAACCTGTCAAACACAACAAGCATGATCATAAAAGGGTTTCTTCTTGGTAGCAAATGCAAATAGCAAATGTTTCTGTTTTCTTGGTGCTTCATTTATAACAGCTCAACCCATCTACCTACAATTCTACCAGAAAGAAGCTGGAGTTTTATTTTTTATTTATTTATAGATTTTTAATATTTTTTTTAGATTTCGTACATTGCTCATATTTGTATGGTTGTTGATCCCCTTGGGAGTGGCCCCCTTTCCCCCCGACCACCCCCTCAGGTCACCCCGACTCTTCTGTTGTTGTGTGTTGGTCCATGTTTAGCCCTTTGGTTTCTTCTTTTTTTAGGATCTATGTCCTTTTTCTGGGTGGGTATCTGTGTTCCTGGGACGTGGTTGTCAATGGTGCTTAGATTTCCATTAGATTTCTTATCTTTGCCTCAGGGAGCCAGTCCTAGCTGGGTTGCAGTCTGTCAGTGCCTGCTCCTTGCTGCTTGTCTCTTCTGTTCTGTTTTCTGTTGTATTTTGCTCCTTCATCACTTGTGGTTCCAGTCTTTGACTTAGGGAACCTGGCTCACCACCATTGTCCATAGAGAAGTTCCTGCATGGGAACAGACACCAGCAGTTGGTTAGGCCACCCATCTCCATTCTCCATTCTCCAACACAGTTTGCAGCTCTGTTGTGGGGTTGCTGCCACATTTTGTGGTCTTCCATGCCCTGTGGAAAAGACAGGCTGGGAGGTCACGTTGCTCTTGCGGAAGGCATATCTGAACCGGAATTTTGGCTTCCAGTCTCCCAATGATGTTGTAGGTGTAATTCTATGTTTCATCAGCACTAAAATTGGTGTGACAGTCCAGTGTCCTGTGGTTCTCTGGTGCTTATTTTGGGTTCTGCCCAGGAAATGTGTGTATTCATGGCCTTTATTCATTTCCTGCACCTCTTCTGTGTCTGCAGCTGGATTATTAGTATTTTTCTTAATCCTGGTGTGGACTGATTGGAGTGGGAGTGAACCATAGTGGGGGTTAGTCATTCTCCCCCCCACCCAAACTGTCCTGGCTGCTCAGGCTTGCACATGGGGATACCTGGGTGCCCCCCTGCCTGAAACTGTTGGACAGAGGCCTGGCTCCCTCCATCTCCAAGCCACCAAAGCAAAGGGTGGAGTTTTAATCACTTGAAACAAACTTGAGACTTAAAGTTCCCCCTGAGCAAGCAAGTGTGTCTTCAATCACCTGGGGCCACCAACAGTTCAGCAAACACTAAGCGTTCTTTGTGCTGTGACTTGTGCTAGTTTTGAGATTTGCAGCTGCTAAGCTGGGGCACTGCAGTCCCATTTCATTTGAGGAAACAGGTGAGAAAACAAGGCAGAGGAGGTTGAAAGCATCATCACCTGCTCTGTCAGACTATTGCATCCTTTCTTGTTTCCCCAAGTAGGGTGGTTGCCTCGTTACTGGGGAGGAATGGAGTGGGAATGGGGTATGTCTCCTTCCTCAAGTAAACCACAGTTTGTGAGTATGGTTTGTTTCCTTCATGAAGAGTCTATGACTCTGTTTTGTTGTAAATCACAGCCATTTCAGATCAAGAGTCAAATACTGATGAAATTCTGCACCTGGGAATTTCTTTTCATCTTCACCATAATCTGATGCTTGCGGGTTAGTTTACACTATTTAAATGTTTATGCATATATACATATTTTTTTTCAGCAAGATGTATTTGTGCTTTGGATTTGTCTTTTGTAGGTGGGCACCTTCTTCACTTACTGTGAACAAGCTGTTCCCCAGAGCATAGTAATAATAGTGACTATTTAGTGAGCATATTTACAGCATGCTAGGTTCATATACATAAAATCTCTTTACACCTTCCCACAGCTAAGTGAAGAAAGCTCATTTACAGAAGAGAATACTCGCTCAGAGAGGTTGTCACACGTTCCATCCAAAGCCCCATTAATGGCTAGAATGTAGTGGAGTCAGGCTTTAAACTCAGACTTGTTTGACAACAAAGGGGCAACATTGCCATGCTATATTGTTCCTCACATAACCCTGTCCCTGAAGCCAGGTGGGCAAATATTGGGTGGTGACAGGTGACCAGCAAAACAAAAGAAATAGGTCATGTAAGAGTTAAAAATTTTTCTTCCAGGGAGGTTTTTCATTTGTCTTTTCCAAAGGCCAGAGTTCAGATTTATGATGCCAGAATATTCATGAGCTGCTGCAGTGTGAGGTACTAGGGAGAGAAGTTTCCTGTGACAGAAATTAACCTTAAGGCCAAGATTTTTCTGAAATGAAGTTTAGATATAACAGATATGATCAAAGCTATCACATAACCCATCTGGGAGGCTATGGATTCATGCCTTAAAATTATAATTAATGGTTTGGAACATGGCAGTTCCTATTTTCATCTATCCATCAATCCATCATCCATCCATCTATCCATCCATCCACCCACCCTCCCATCCATCCATCCATCCATCCATCCATCCATCCATCCATCCATCCATCCATCCATCCATCCATCCATCCATCCATCCATCCATCCATCCATCCATCCATTTATCCATTTATCCATCATTTGCTATTTGCTTAACCTCTTGTTTGGTACCTAAAGAAATGTACTAAAACCAAACCCAACCCTTATAATTAGTTTTAAATTAATCTGAGGGATATAAATGTATGCAAGAATAGACAAATATTAGGGTAATGAAGTATCTAATTAAGTACCAAAATAGGTGGCCAGGGTACTGCATGTTTTCCAGGGGCCTGGATAAGGGAGGTCTTTGCAGATGTACGGCTTATCCAGCTATCTTGAAGCTATCTTGATTGTCTTCTGGGACCAGTGAGCTACCTGTGACTGCCAAAAATCCAATTAACTCTAGTCTTGATGCAGGCTGAGCTTAAAAATTGGATATATGGTCTACCCACTGCTGAGTTACAGTTTGGGTCTCTTTAGCTCTCTGTTTGGAAATGAGATGCCACCTTTCATCTTAAACACCAGTGTGATGGTTCTGCAGGATTGAAAAAAGATGAAACAAGCAAGGATTTATTGGAGGGGGGAGTTGTTCTCTTCACTCCTCAGTTTTACTGCTAAAATATAATGAGAGTTTGTTTGTATGTCCAAAGTCAGGAAAATCAGCTACCAAACCAGCTCTCCAGCGGCAGACACCCCTGGTTTTTATGACCTCAGGGGTTACAAGGCTGACAGTAGGGGACCCAGACTCTGAGGGGGCCTGGAATGTGAGGTGCAGACATATGTGACATAATTAGGCAGCCTTTATGAGCAAAACAGAGAGAAGTCATTAAGGCTGCTGTTTAACAAAGGACAGCTTCCTGCCTCCACCCCTCCATTAAGGAGCTGCTTTTCCACTATGCTGCACTTCTTTGATCCTTGAAGGCCCCTGATGTTTTGCTCACATCCTGTCATGATATTTAATGATGCCTCACATGTGCACCAGGAGTGCAGTCCAACTAACACCATTTGGGGAAAGTCGCTGTAACATGACAAGATTTTGATGTGGTTCTTCGCACAGCAAGGTTAGCAAGGCAGCTCTTTAGAGGATGGTAAGAGGCCTGATTCTCCTGCTTGGCAGTGAAAAGGTTGAAAGGAATGATTGAGAGATCTAAATATTGCCAAGTTCTTTGGCAGAAGCTCTATTTTTTTTTTTCACTATGGGCTCTGCAATATCAGCTGGTGCAATGCTCAGGAGAGGAAAGAAGAATGAATTTGGTTTTGGATGATCTTCTTCTGAAAGACTGGAAGAATGTTTTGGAGGGAGGCATCTTCTAACTTATGGTTCTTTGAGATCATGCATAGAGACAGCTTCTACAGGGGAGATCCATGGGCCTTTAAGGACAACCTAGTTCATACCAGATCTGTGAATCTTTCTACACATCCCTGTTTTACAGTTTCCCCTACTTGCCCAAATGCCTCTGCAGTTGAGGAACCTGCATAATAATGAGCCCCAGTGTTCTTTGGCTGCTCCAGCTCCTTTCTGCTCCAAGTTGCCTCTTGCAGCTTCCACCACTGGTCCCAGCTGGGTGCTTGACAGATACACAGAATGACCAGACTTTTCTTTATCAGAGTTCTTTAATACCTGGTGCCCGTGAGCATTCCCAGGTCCAGGGTAAGTCCCCACTTCTGCTGTCCTGCTGCTGCTACAGACACTGTTATCACATGGTCCTCCCTGTCATGTGCAGTAGACTGGCACTGCCACCTTGTTCTCTGAGCACTGCTTCAAAGAGGTCTTGGCCTCTTTGGTGGCTGTTAAGTCCAAGTCTCTGAAATGGAGCAATGCACAACTCAGTGTACCAAGACAACACTTTGGGTTTTCTGTGAGATTCCCAAATGGAACTCAAGTCATATTCCAAATATCGGTTGGTGCGCACAATTCTTCCCTCTCCCTCTGGCTGTTTAGATTAAAAGCATGTCAGTGGCTATCTGTGAGGACCCTTCTCTTTGGTGATTTTACCCAGAGGACAGCCTGACTACTCCATAAATGGGTGCCAATGGGATTGAAGGAAATCATCTTAGCTGTTCTTAGTGGCAATGCCTTTCAATCTATGCACTCTCTCCATCAGCTCTGCTACTACCTTGTCAAGTGCTGTCATTTCTCTTCTGAAGTCCAGCCAGATCCTCTTAAAGATCTCTCTCCATTTATTTATTCCCATCTAAACACAAATTGCTAAAAATGTTTCAGCAACTTCCCATTGCACATCTAGTAACACCCAGATATATTC